>JASANS010002452.1:0-132295 GCA_030849605.1 Wallacemonas sp. 195SL | reverse complement strand
AAAGAGACTCCAGTAACGAAGCACTGATACTGATGAAAGACTTGCGTCCTTCTTGTTTTCACCATTTTTTGTTTGTGATGTTACACTGTTCCTTTTGCAGTTAACTTGTTCTTCCTTGCGTGCACGGTCCTCGACCGTTCGCCATGCATCACTCTTTCTTCTTTTGCTTTGTTTTGGTTGGTGCTGTTGTTGTTGCTGTGATTCGGTGTCTCGTATTCATTTGATTTGCATTGGTTGGTGTTGCTGTTTTGATGGGATGCGCGTAGACGGACTTTGGTCATTTCGCTTTTTCGCCGGACTCCTCTTTCGAGGGTTCATCGCTGGAGTCGGCGTCATCCCTCTCGCCCAGGAAGAGTGTGAGTAAGCGCTCAACAGGAATCTCCTCCTCGGGGGATAAAAAGGCGCGTTCCACGATTTCGTGGCCGTACTTCTCCTCGACAAACGACCTCGAGAGCATCTCCGGTGGTACCTCCTTGCCTAGGTCTGATAGGAAGGAACGCGCCTTCTGGAGCAGTGAGCTCTGTGCGTACGGGTAGCAGAATTCAACCCAGCCGATTTGGCCCGTTTGACGAATGTCCAGCTTGCGCTTCCACGCGTCGAAGGCTCTGCTGTCCTTGAGAACCTCGCCGTGGCTCCACTGGTAGAAGAGATCTATTTCGGAATCGGTGAGATTACCGACGATGGTGGGGTGCAGAGTTACCCACGCCCCACGCAAGCCCTCCACTTCGCGCGGTGATAGGCCTCGCAAGAGAGGCTCACTGCCAGAGGGCTTCGCCGCCTCCCGCTCGATCGCCTTGAGGATGTCGTCCTCGTTGGGGAGGAAACGCTGCTTTCCGTACGTCTGGAAAAGAATGTAAAGCGACTCGGGGGAGAGGGTGCCGGAAGCTGCGATGAAGCGCTTCTGCTTGTGGTACTGCTTCTTCTCGAGTTCAATCATATCGCGGCAAGCCTCGACAGAGTCGGGCGTCAGCATGCGAGGGTCAATCGAAGATGACATCACAAAAGGGAAGTGCATCGACATGATTTCATCATAGGTCAACGGGCCACTTTTCCGGATCACCTCCACGTACTCCTTGGACAGAGCCTCACCGAAGACGGCTTCAAGGAAGCGCACGGCAGAGACGCCTTCCAGCGTTTGGTCTTTGGAGCAGACTCGGTTGAACATCTTGTGAATCGCATCGGCTTCGTTGTAGGTAACCGGGATAACAGGTGCCCTGGGGTCGTTGCGGAACGATCGACGCAGCTTGCCAGTGCGGGAGAGCTGGCGGAAGCTGAGGAAGTAGAACATGTCCAGCGCCGCGGTGAGGACGAGAATGAAGCCGGACACGACGCAGAGGATACCCACAGGGTAGTAGTGGCCACCGACAAAGTGAAGGAAGCGCTCCTCACACTCAATAGCGAATGTGTTGCTCGCACAGCCAGGCACACACTCGGACGAGTCAGTGAGGGCACAGCTCACGTGGTACCCGCTGCACTTCATCGATTGCTGGATCTCGCACAGGTATTCGCCACCTTTGGTCGTCGCCGCTGTCTTAACCCACAATTTGCCCACCGTCTCCGCCAAAGAGTCCGAGAAGCGATTCATGTAGGCCCAGATTGAGTACGTGCCCGTGGCGAACAGGCCAATGCCGCCCAGCAAGAACAGGACGCAGCACACGACGCAGAAGATGAACCAGCGGAACAGGGCACCACAGTAGTTGAGCACGGCAAACACGAACATGACCCCGCCAATCACAATGCCGCAGATAAAAATTTGTTTTCCGAAAACGAAGTGCACTGGAATGTATACAACGGCGAAGACGATGATCAGAACGGAGAGTGCCAGCACAAGCACACAGCCGAAGCACAGACCAACATAGAAGAACCGATCGAGGGTGCGAATATTGAGCACCTCACGCGGGTTCTTGCGCGAACAGCAAAAGTAGACGAGTGTCACTGTGACGATCACCACGAGGCCAACACCACCGCTGACACAGGCTGCGACAATGACATCGCGCTTGTTGTACGGCGGGTCCTCCACCTTGTCATCCGAAGATGGCGTCTCTGCCGCCCTCGCCGCCGTGTCCACAGTGGAGAGCGAATAGTGCTGCTTGGCCAGCTCACCAAATACCCTGTTAGGCGTATACACAGTGCACGTGGAGGTGGAAGCGGCCGTCGCTGCCAGTCCAGAGAGGCACGACAGCGCGGGCTCATCACATGCGACATTGTCGTCGCGGCGACTTACGGTGAAGGAGGCATTCTGCTGGAAAGTGGCTTCGCTGCCGTCATCCAAGGGTTGCAAGTACGGACTGCGGTCGGTGAGCGTTACCGTGATGGTGCTCGGGAAGGTCATGGAAGACACATTCGAGTACACCAACGAGGCGCCGTCGCCGATCGGGGCATTGTTCAGAAACCAGCGAACCGTCACGTAGCTGTTGACGGCAAAGTCGCCCGCGTGGGCAACTATCACGGCATCCGTGTCGGGGTTGACGTACAAGACGCGATCGGCAGGTGGACAGAGGCCCGCTAGTAAATTCAGCGGCACCTGGGAGGCCGTCGGCAACGCAGACTGGTTGACGCCTTTCTGGAAGAACGCACGCGTGAGGGCTTCCTGGCAGACAGGGCACATCTGGTTTGACGAGCTGTTCCGCATGACACACTGATGCTGCGCAGGTGGGACAAAGTTGGAGAAGGTGCACCCGGACTCGTTCGCCAGTGCCGGTGCCGTGGTCGCCTCCACGCTGTTCCAATAGCCCCACTTTGCCTCCGCCGACGCCTCGGACACCGCGCAGTTCGCCTTGGCGTACTTCTCCGGGTTGAGGGTTTCAGCGAAGCCGAAGCTGTACTCCTCCTGTAGCCCCGCCACGGCGCGGTTGAGGAAGTGCAGCAAGAAGTAGATCATGTAGTTCTCGTCGTTGGTGATGTACGCGACGCCATCTGTCGCCATCGCACTCGGCTCGTTGATATTCACCAAGACAACCACGATGTCCTGCTGTGGCGAGAGTGCCACAAGCGCCGTGACGGCGTTAATCGAGCACGACAAGTAGTGGGGATTGGGGGTGCTCAGCTTGCAATCAAGGTTGTTCTCTACGACATCGCCTTCACATTGTTTCATGCCGCGGCACTCATGCAGTGGGCCCTGTAAGCGCGTGGCACCGAGACCAGCCGAGCGCTCGTAGACACCGTAAATACTGAAGAGATTCACATAGCGAGTCCAGGGGTCCGTGATGAGGCCACCAGAGTTGTTGTGCAGCGCGCTAATGCATTTCTGCACATCACCCCAGAACACCGCGTCATCCTGGTACCCTGACGCGAGAAACGTGATAGATCTAGATGGCGTCGTCGTCGTCTGAGTTGGAAACGGCGTTTGCAAGGTGCGCACCACGGGTTTTTCCGCATCACTAGTCTCCGCGCGGGCCGCGGAAGCAAGACACAAAAACAGTACTATGGCCACCGCAAACACAGACACGCGAGCGGATGTTCCTGTCATCGGAAGCCTTCTTTTTTTTTTTTCGCGGAGTCACGTCTAGGAAAAAGTTTTTCTATTTATATGTTCAACTGGAAGAAAGAAAGAAAAAGAGGCCTCTACTTGCTTAGATGTTCTCTTCTTTATTCTAAACAAAAAGTAGTAGACCTCCGGATCTGAAGGTGCCTTGTCGCTTCTCTGCTACTGTCTTGTTAGTGCAGTTTCTTCTTTCTTTTTGCCAGTGGTGAGTTCTGACCGAGCCAAAGACGGTCTTGTGGGAACAGATGAACTCGGCGAAAAAGAAACAAGAAAAAAAACGAAAGCGGCGTGTGTTGTCGACCGGTTGTACGCAAATCAACCACGGAGACAAAAGAGAGAAAAAAAGATAATTTTGTGACAAAAAAAAAAGAACAGTAACGAGCTTAAGAAAGCAAAGCAAATTGGTTTTCTAAAATGGGACGCGAAAAAAGAGAAACAGCAGTACTTAGAGGGGGCAAGAGAAAAGTGCAAAAATATGGGAATCACTGGAGAAAGAAAAATATATTCTTTGACTATTGCTTTGCGTATTTTGAAGAGTGAAGCACGAACAAGGAAAATGCCAAAAAAGCAGAAAGAAAAAAAAGAAGCAAGGAGCTCCACAATGAACTGTTGTTTGCCTTTTTACTAACAAATCACACACAAAAAAAAAAAAGAAAACTGCCGCAACGAGAATGGGCACAATGCAAAGCGACCGAGAGACAGAGTGAGAGGGAGGGGTGAGTGAAAGACAAACGAAACAAAAAGCGGAAATTTGATGGGATTTTGACCTCTGCTACTGTACAGCTCGCAGCCGTTCATCTGACGGCAAAACGAAAACAAAGATCACCGGGCAAGTTTTTCGAAAAGAAACAGCGAGCGAGCGTCGCAGCCAATAAAAACGGCAAGTATTATCCTGTGTGTATGACTGCTTATGTTTGTGTACAGTTGTGTATGTTTGTGTGTCTTTTGAACAGTTAGACTTCGACGTATGCAAATGAAGGTGTGTGGTGTGATCGTGCACTTTCTTTTTGCTGTTGTTGGTTTTCCAGAGCACCAGCCTTTCCTGAAGATGTTTCCCTCTTATTTGAAGAGCCAGGCAGCGCGCAATGAGCAACGGGAAAAAAAAACAGCAAAGAAAATGGGCGGAGAAAGAAGAGAAAGGGAAAAAAAGGCTGTGTATGAAAGTAAAAGAATGCAGTGTGCTTACTTCTGGTTTTCCCTCGACATGATGTCTGTTGTTCATGAAGAGCAAGATGAATAGTTTTCGAGTGTTTTTAATACGTGTGTGTTTTTCTTTCTTGTTTTTTTTTTTTTTTACAGCTGTCGCTCGCTGTTAGGCAATGATTTGTTCTGATGGCCCCTTTGAAGTGCAGGTGAGAGAGGCTCGGGAAGTGTGTTCCGCGTTGCCATCAAAGAGAGGCGACATAGCCAACCGCCAGGCCGTTGGGGGCCCAGTGGAGGAGGACAGGTGTGTTGATTTCGAGAATCTCTGCATGATACAGGAAGGCGCAGTCGATCTGTTGCGTGTGCGCAGCGTGCGGTTTCGGCATCTCAGCCTTGGATGCTGGTGGGTCTGTGACAGTTTGCACCCGCACTGCCTGGCGCGCATTGCGTGCATACAGCATTGGCTGTGCACCCTCCTTGAGCTCCTGCGCGAGAACATGCACGACAAGCCGTACCCCACCTTGCACGGCAGAGAGGGGCTTGCCGGTAAGCACTTTTCCTTTGCACGACAACGTGATGTGAGTAGGGATCTCACTCAGTGCAAACGAGGCTTCATCGCCCCACCGCGCCTCGTTCACGTGCACGCCGTTGACGTGAATACCGCGAAGCTGGATGCTGTGGAACTGACCGCTCTTGTCAGGACCGATGAAGCACTCTGCTCCAACAGGAACAGGTCCGCACGACACCACGCCACTCACAACAGGGCCAGCGCCATCCACAAAAAAGGAATGGCTGTCGAGCAGAACTTCAAATGGGGTGGAGGCAGTCTCACTCATTGAGCCGCGATTGGACTCGCGACGCCGGACTGGCAGGTTCGCGATGGCCCCACGAAACACATCCAGGCCGGCACCAGTGACGGATGATACGCAAAATATGGGCAGCTGTGCAGCTGGCGTCGCGTTCTTGGTATCTGTCTCGTCGTTGCGTGCGTCCTCGTCGATGTCCTGGGAGGGTGAGCGAGTGAAGAGGGTGGGGTCAGCGCTCTCTACCAAGTAGCACTCGCACGAGAGAGCGGCTTCAAGCTCCGAGGCCAAATCCATCAGAAAGCTGTCGAGCTCAAATTCCTCCAGAAGATCCGTTTGTGTGATGACAACAGCAACAGACTTGTTCATCACTCTGCACGCCTTGGCGCACAGAACCGCACTGCCCACGTTTGTGCAGCCCGCCTGCACGCAAATGCACACCAGATCGGGCTGCCGACTCATGAGGCCAAAAAGTGTCGTCTTCGTGAGGTCACTGCCAAGATCGAGTAATGAAATGAAGCGACGGGCCGGAGTAGACGGAAAGGCGCCATGGCGGGGCGTCACAGCCGGCCGACACGGGGAGGAGGCAGGTCGGCCCTGGGTGGTCACCCGTGGCGAAATGGCGGAGCCTGTGCTCAAGACATCGCTGCTGTTGATCCGCGGCGGGACAGGCTCAGTCTGAGCTGGGGCGGGATGAACTGCGCCGTGTAGCGCGACGGCATCCGTGGTCAAGGGCGGCCTCGGAGACCCATTTGCGAGGCTGTCCGGGCTGCCCTCGTACTCGGTCGAGGACAAGGACGACGCGGAGACGCCGCAGCTCACCGACCACACACGTGTTGACAGGCTGCTTGTCCTGCCGCTGTCGACCTCGTGCTTGTGGTTGAAGAGCAGCTGGCTCATCGTGCCGTTGCCGTCATCAAGGCTCTCGCTGAAGACGACCCCCATCAGTGTCGATTTTCCGCTGCCTGCCGTGCCGCAGAACGCAACGGAGGTCTCCGGCGCGCCGAGCTCCGCATGGCGCCGTGAGACGAGCAGCTCGGCACAGTAGTTGGGCATTAGGGTGCCATCGTGGGAGGTGTGGCCATCCTCGTCATCACGCAGGCGCGGCACCTGGACGCTGCGAACCTGCTGGCACTCAAAGTTGAGTGCATCTGCCATGCGGTGCACAGTCTCGACGGACTCCTCAAAGGCTTCCCTTGGCAGTCCTTCCATGCGGCCATCATCACGAACCCCAATTTCGTACAAGCACTGTCCGTGGCCTTCGCGGACGCGGAACTGCATTTGCGTGACAAGGTGTTCAAATCGTTGTGGCGTGACGTTGGTGAGGCGCCACTTGTACTCCACATCGCCCTCGTCATCTTCCGCTCGCAGCCGCTGAAATTGATTGGAGTTCATCGGTGCTTTTGGAGGCCGGATCTTCCCAGTTTGGGTGGTGTCGCCCTTGGTGGCCCGTTTCTGATCCCGCACGGCGGCAGGAGGGAGCGTAAAGGTGTCGTACATCGAGGTGCTGCCGGCATCGCGACGCAGCCGTCGATCGACACAAAACCGTGCCGTTCGGTACGACAGGAGCGCATCAGTGGGGCTCTCGCCGCATGGCGGGGCGTCTCCTGGTGCGTCAGGCAACGCACGTATTCGGTAGCCTTCGTCAAGCATTCTCACCTACTGTCAATCTGTGCAGATTTACGTTTTCGGAGAGTGTGGGATGGACAGCAGGAAGCGCAACGGAAAAAAAATGAGAGCAATTGGTGTGGGGGGGGGGGGGGGAGTAGTAGGGTATGGTTGTGAAACGCAAAACAAGAAACTGAAAGAAAGGCGAGCGGGTGTGGAGTGAGAGAGGATGGCAGGGTGTGGAGTGGGTAGTTCGGTCAAACATACAAATGCGGGGCACGCCAAGTTACACAGACGTGTGTGTGTGTGTGTCTATGAATGTTAGCAGAAAAGGGACTCTTCATTGGTATGAACAAATAAGTCAGCAGGCAAGGATGAGCAGTGCGGTGCATGCTCCGATTCACGTTCCTTTTCCCCATCCGTTGGCCAATGACAGTGGCGCGACAAGAGAAAGGTAAGAGAGCGAACAATTACTGTATTGATGAATGCGGGGATCATCATATGTGCTCAAGTAACTTCAGCACATGGCACCACACACACTTGATGGTTGCTGATTCTGCGTGCTCCGTGTAGCGGTTGTTAATTCTTATTTTTTTTTTTACGCTTTTGGGTGTCTGTTGGGAAATAAAAATAAAAACAAAAAAAGTTTGTGTATGCCACAGCCTGAAAGCATAGAAACGACTTTCACTACTCGAACAACACAGCATCCGTTTTCTTTTCATTCTTGTTTCTAGATGCGGCTCGGGTAGAGGTAGACGCGCACACGACGGCCAATGGCGGAGGCCGGGATGGACGCACCGTTGAACTTGGCGCGGATCATACCAGCGTTACCGTGGGGGCGCGTCACGCGGCCCCAGATGGCACGGGTGGTGCTACGGCGGGCAGGAGCCTTGCTCCAGCGCACACACCGCTTGACCTTCTTGCCGTGGTAGACGTAGCAAATGCGCTTGCCGACGTACCAGTGGGCATCCTCGCGGGTGTTGACGTTGTCGATGCGCACGATAGCGGTCTTCTTGGTCTGACCGTACAGGCCTCGGCAGTAACCGGCCAGGGTGGCCTTCATGTACAGGCGAGGGGCCTTGCGGTTGCGGCGCACCGCGCTCGTCTTCTTGGCGAGCTGGTGGATCTTCTTGCTGCGCTGAGCGTGGACCTTGGAAGTTGTCATCGTTTCGTCTCTCTTTCAAAATGTAGCTGAGGACGAGAGAGAAAGAGAGAGAAACGGGTGCCAGACGTGAGATAGAGACGCGGCAAGCAGCATCAAACATCAAATGTAGTGCAACAACGAAAAGAAAGGTGAAGAGAAAGAGAAAGAGGGAATAGATGCGGATAATGAAGGGGTGAGAGGGAGCAGGAGAGGTGCCGCAGAACTATAAATTACCTTGGCAAGGCGGTACACACACACACACACACACTTACCAAAGGTAAGACCCTTTACTGGCGAGCGTATGCGTATGTTCTTGATGCTAATTCGGCGAATTCGAGATGGAGCATGTTTGAGTTCTCCATGGTAAGCTGGCCATTTGCAAAAGGGAAACAGAGCGGACACTAGCTCGCTGCTGAGCGAGCAAATGGACACGACATCGCGTCGTTGAGTGACCCGCACGAAGCCGCAAACTAGGATTGTGCGTGTGTGTTATTGTTGGGTTTTTGTTGTGGTTGTTGTTTGATTTGTTTTCGATTGCAGCGAATCGTTGCAAAATCTCACAGTTGGGGGGAAGGTTTCCTCTCTCTCCCTCTCTTCCTGCCTTTTCTCCTGGATGTGTATGTACGCCGTATAAGGCAGAAGAACAGAGGAAACGGTTTTTGAGCGACGCTACTCAATTCCAGCCAGCTTCCGCCCCATACGAGGAGCTGTGAGGAACCCCACCAGACGCCACCCTGGGAATCAGTGGCTCCAGCTCGGTTTCGTGTGTCTGGCCCGTTACATTCTCGTACTCCTGTACACGTGCAGCACGAGACAATCGGTCTGCCCTAGATGCCCTGCGATCCAGTACTATCGAGCGAATTAACATGATTGCCGCTATTACAAAGTAAATGATTCCTGTGTTCCGTAAAGCTTTGACTTTTTCATCCTTCTGCCAGCCACGCTCCACCACTGTTAGTGCCATGGATGACATTTCTACCTTGAAACAGTAAGCAAAGAAAAAAGCGCAGACGCCATTTAGACCGCAGAAAACCATACAGGCTTTCGCGCCGGTGCTCATGATGAGGGTGCCGATAAATCAATCAGCGCTGTATAGGAAACGAATAAAGAGCAACTGGTATTTTGTTGTTGTTATTTTTTGTTGTTGTTGTTGGAGGGGGTACCAACGGACACGCACTCTTTGGTGAGTTGTGAAACAAAACAGCAATACGTGGCACTGACTATCTCTTCTTCTTCTCGCGTGGGGCGAGTAGCGTCGTGTTTTCGCAGTTATACCCGCTGGAGTGAGTGGCAGCGGTCAGACGGATTGGTGCGCTATTAACAAGTGATCACGGTTCAGGCAGTTGCCGATCCTCTGAAACAAAAAATAATAGTAGTAAACGGAAATAACGAAGAGACCGATACACCTGCAGAACGCTATGCGTAGGTACCTTCCAAAAACGGCGGATGCGCGTGATCACGAACTAATCAATGCCCCGTGCACATGATTTGACCCGTGGAACAAGAGCCGAGAGAACGGAAGGGAAGGAGGAACATGGGGGTTGGGTGAAACGTGTGTAAGTTGAGGCTACTTCGAGCGGGGAAAAAGGAATACACCAAGAAACAGCACGATGAAGCGCATTAATAAACGGCAGCGGTCCCACATGTGAACCTATAGCACAGTCTTGCAGTGGTGTGTCCCGCCGCGCGGGTACTCGAGTGAGAAATGAGAGGTAAGCACAAACAAGGTGATGCTGTGAAAAGGCGTGCATCAACAACAGACACACACGCACAAGCGTGTGCGACGCTAAAGCTTGAAGTCATGTATAGACAAACGAAAAAGAGACCAAGCATTGGGGGAAAAGAAACACGAGAGAACAGAAAAGAGAAAAAGAGAGAGCGGCGGCGGCAGCAGCAACATGACCGAATACAAGCACACCAGATGTGCAGAGGCGCTGAAAACGTGAGTGGAGGAACGGTATATTCTCCGGCACATCCAGCGGAAGGGGAATACGGGGAGGCGATGTGAATTGGCACGAACACCGCAATCAAAGCAATGTGGCGTTCTCTTCGGCATTTCCGCGCCGACGCCACCATCGCCGAGGGCGGGGTGGGCCTGGTGGCTGCGGCGTCGGGGACAACCCAGGGAGCACCTTCGACACGAGCGCGATAAGGAGACGGCTTGCACCGGACACGAAGCCAGTTGCCAGTTGCACGACACTGCGGCAACGGTTCGCCAGACCCCGCACAGTGGCTCCGCTTGCCTCGGGGCCCTGACCCCGTGCCCGGTCACGCTCTGCGTGTGAGCGAGGTGTGGCACTGCGGCGTTGAATGCCGGGCACCGATTCCCAACCCCTCGGGCCCAGCCGGCTTCGAGAGCTCTCACGTGCGCCAAGCTGCCGACCTACGTGCCACAGACGGTACCAAGGGATCCGCTCACAGTACAGCGTCGCCATGCGCAAGGCACCGCGGACGCACCCGTACAGCACCTGAAACAGCCAAAACAGAGAGAGCCACGCCTCGTCAAAGCGGCAAATGAGCGCGAGGATGAGGTAGTACAAGCCACTGCGGAACAACGCCGTACTTTTCTGTGCCGGAGACCACTTTCGGTGGTGTGCTGGAATCACAAACGAAATGTGACGTCGGTGCATCATCCAGGAGAACAACAGACAGCAAGAGCAGCTGGCAATGAAAAAGTAGAACAGCACCTCACGCACAGTAGCCCACCATTGTTTTCGCGCCGCCTCGTCGCGAAGCCTCACCTGCTCGAGCACCTCACGAGTACGCACACCACGTGACAGCGCCCAGTCAGGATTGGAGTGAACTGACGCGTCATCCGCCACGTTTTCGTCGGTTGCACTCGCGGTGGAATGTGACTGTGTGGCGGATGATGCGAACGCGACATCTTCCGGTGTGCGCAGCAGCTCACCACGGAATCCTGCACCAGCGCCACCACGCGAAGACGGGAGTGAGAGGAACTGGGCTGGTGGGGTGACGGTGCCGCCAAGTGAGCATACCGTGAAGCCACGCTGCGACAGAGGTGGCTCTGGAGTGATGGTGAAGGCTGGAGGTTCCGACTGGTTTGAGAGGTGCGCGTTGAGTCGCACGGGACTGCGGCCAGAGGTGGGTGTGCGGAGGGCGGACACGGGCCCGCTCTGTCCGTGCAGGTTGCCTTGCCACCCCAGCGCGTCTGTGCCGAGTAGCGGCGAGAACAGCACGGACTCGCCTGACATGCCGGATGTGCTCAAGTGTGAGTCCGCAGCGCTGACGGCGACTCCTCCCCGAGTGTGACGGAGAGATCGCCCGGTCGTGTCGAAAAGAGCCGAAGTATCCTGTTCAGATCCGGCTCGCCTATGGGCCTGCAGAGCCATCTCTTGTTCCTCCGCCTCCAGAGTTGCAATGTAAGACGCATCTGTGGGGAGCAAAGAGAGCGGACCACCCAGGTCGCTATCGTGCCAAAGCCCTCGATGTGGGAAGGGCGAGGCCACGCTCCCGATGGGGGTCAGCACGGGTATCTCATTCCCATCCTGATCCGACACATTGGTAGCAGATCTGGCTAACTGCGAAGGTCGTTGCATCAAATACAGAAAAGGCTATTGTGGTGAGCTGCAAGCGTATGCATTACAATGAAACACGGCCCTTTTGCACACAGTCACAAGCACAAAACAGTACACACAACTACTGAAAGGGGAAGAAGAAAATATATGTATATATAAGAAACGAGGCGGTCTCGTGATTGTGTTTGCTATACTCGCCAGTTGGTGACACTTGGGCGCCGTAGGTGGGACAGAGAGAGAGAGAGAGGAAGTGGGTGAGTAAGCAAATGGAATGCAAAGCAATGAACTGGATCAGAGTGGCTGCCTTCCACCCACGACGCCAGAAAAAAAAAAGAAAAAAAGAGAGAAATCTGAATGATGACAACACATGTGTGGAGGCAAGAGGAAGAACAAACCACGTCCTAGCGTCGCGAATGGTTCCGCCTCGTCAGGTGAGCCTAAGGGCGGTGAACCCAACAGAACATGTTCCGTCAAGGTAATCGAACAGACTGAAGTACAAGGCGTCCTAATGTCTGGAGGGAGGGAGGGAGGGAGGGAATAGTGTTTCACGTGCGTTTACACGTGAGCCTCTCTCTCTCTATGTGGGCGAATCAAGAACAGATACACGTGTTTTTTTACAGTACGAGAGGAAAGGGGGAAAGCACAAGAGGTAAACGCACGCATGTGGATGGCGCTCACCCTCGTAAGCGGTGTCTAGGGATATAATCTAGGTCTAAAATGAGTTGAAATTCACTGCCATATTCACGGTCTCTTCGTTGGCGGTGTGTGTACGAGAAGAACGCGGCGGACGCGTCAGGACGCTGCGCGATACCGATCAGAAGGTGTAGTGTGGGCCGCCAAGGATGTACTCCAACGCGTAAATGCGTTGAATCACGCGCTGCAACTCGTTCACGCGTTCCGCAGTGCCTTCATCCTCTGCGTGAATCAAGCGGCTGGTCGACTCACCATTTTTCTCCAACCGTTTGCGCTCCCGCTCTAGTGCCTGCTGCTCACGCTCAGCAGCGATGCGCGCTCTCTCCTCCGTGTAGAGAGCCCATGGCGACACGGCCGCCACCGGATCTGAAGACACGGCGAGCGGCACGGCAGCAGGGGATGTGGCGCCCCCGTCAGGCCCACCGCAATCGTCCTGAGCGTGAGCCGCGCCGTGCGCCTCGGCAGGCACCATCGGAGATAGTGAAGGCAGGCAGAGCCCGTCGTCTTGCGACACGGTGCGCAGCTGAGACACAATCCGCTGGGCTGCACGCTCTGTCTCGCTCAGTTCGTGCGCCGCAGCTGACGCAAGGTAGCCTCGTCCACGGCGCAGTTCCCGTTGCAACGGGCAGACACCGCAGCACTGCGCGGATGTGGTGACGCGTGGAGGTGAAGTCACCAACCCTGTCTGGTCGTGGTCCTCCTCACACGCCTGCGCGTTCACTGCAATGTGGGACACAAAGAAGCACGGCGGGCTGCTGTGTGGGATCGTGTCTGAGGCTGTGGAGGGTAGGTTCGCCGTGTGGTGTGTCACATTGCCGCCACTGGGAGAAATGCGGTGGCGCTGCAAAAGCGCCTTGATCGCCCACTCAGCCGGCGCCACGAGCTCTGTCATCCCATCGCTGGGCTGCGCTGACCAATCGCCGTGAACACTGCCTTGCCCGTCTACGGCCCGCGCCGGCGGCAGAGGCTCACGTGTGGCGAGTCCGATGGCGTCGGGCGGCACGTTGTAGCGATACCAGTAGTAGTTATGCCACACAGCCGCATTCTCTGCAGCCACGTGTTGCGGGTCTGCCACGCCCGAAGACGTGGATAGTTGCCTTCTGTCTACCGCCGCAGACGGCTCGGTCACAACGGAAGACTGTTGGCGCATGCACGTCATGGGGAACTGGGCGCCGGGACTCAACGAGACGCCCCGCTCAGATTGAGGTGTCTCCACGGAAACATCTGACAACACACCCGTGTCTGTTGTCGTGACGGCAACGCGAAAATGGCGCTCCTCCACGGCGCCCTCATTACCGCCCGTGGTGACCCGCAACACGATGGTGTCGTTGTGCAGGAGAGGGACAGGTGCGCGACGATAGACGACCCCGTTCACCTCCACCGTCAGCGCACACGGATCCCACGCATACGCCGCCAGGCACCGTCCTGAAGCAGACTCCTGACTCGGCAGCAGGGCGACGCGCAGAGCGTTGGGACCGACCGCACGAAGGTGCGCAGTCTGCCCGATGGAATCTAAAGTCACGTCATTCGCAGGTGTGGTGAACTCTGCTTTAATGGTGTAGCGGGTACTGCTTACCATGTGGCTGCTGTCGTCGCGACCTCACAAAAAAAAAAGGGTAAATACCGAAAATGCAGAGTAGAAAATAGTCAGATGGGCTCGCGACACCCTATGAGTCACGTGCATGACACGAAGAGGAAAGGGAGGAGGGGGGGGGAGAGAGTTGAAGCACGGCGGGAGCCGAAAGAAGATGCGGTGAATCGCAGAGAGGGACATCGGCAAATACACGCGAGCCACCACCACTAACCACACTCAGGAGGCCGCTGATTGACAGCATTCAAGTTGTCGTACCGGCTACAGAGGGAAGAGGTGCCACGTGTTTGTTGCTTCAAGAATCAACTGTGTCGACGCATTGACTGCAGTCAACAAAAATAAAAATAAAAAGTGACCTAAAAACGTCGTTATTGAGTGGAGCACTAAACAAGACTGTTCACCCACGCCGTTGCTACTGCTGAGCTTATTTTGCTTTGTGAATTGTATGTTGCTGTTGATCGAGTTTCACTTTCTTCAGCTGGTCAAGACACTGTTGAAGGCGTCAGGTGGAACGATCGGCGGTGGCGCCAATCCAGTGCTTTCTCGCAAAGGTGTGTGTGGCACCTGAGGAGAAAAAGTGAATAAGACACCCGTTCGTGCTTCCGTATGGTAAAACAGGTATGGGAGAAAGAAATGCAAAACAAACAAACAAATAAAGAAGAGACACCAATTTACATCAAACATTTGGCCAACCAGCAGGTGGTAGAGTCAAGTGCCCAGCTGCTCGAAGCACACTGGGAGAAAAAAAAACAGTGCTCAGACGTCCTCAAAACGAAAAGAGGAAGATGGGAGTAGAAAAATGTACAGAAACGATGCTCAGGTGAGTTCGTGGACAACGACACGGATGCAGGACCTTCCGATCCCCACCCGAAACGCCACCCTGACGACATGCGGGTCATCCGGTACGACTCAAACAAGATGAAAATGAAGAACCGAAGAAGAAGAGCACAGACGTGTGCACGTGAGCCTTCAAATAAGTACACGGTCATCGGCGACTACTCGTGGTCTCAGCCTAGGGCGGGGGCGTCGCGCTGCGCTCACTGAGTCTGGTCTGGGTGACGGGGGTGGCCGCATCGACTCGCACGTCACCTGCAGACACCGCAGGACGAACGTTCTTCTGGCTGGCAGCTTGAAAACGCACAGACGGTGCACTTGCATCGACTGCGTGACCGGGGCTGGCGCGGCGAACGGCGCTGGGGTGTGATGTGGCTTTAAACGGTGCGAACGGCCCAAATGGGCGGGGTAATCCAAGGTCATCGTCAGGAACGTACGCGTTGGCGCGCGGCTCGGCTGTCGTCGCGATGACGGCAGTGCCCGCCTGCGCGTTATCTTGCTCCCGCTCTTGTCGGCGTCGTTGCAGCATATCGGCATAGCGGCGGTGCATCTCCTTGGCGCGCTCATACTCGTCCTCGGCCTCCGCGTACGGGGCCTCCCCATTTTGAAGGCGCGCCTCAGCCTCTGCGACGACCTGCTCCAGTCGCTGCACCTCTTGTTGAAGCTGAATGCTCGATGCTTGGAAGAGAGACAGCTCGGATATAGTTGCCATCATTTGCCGCGTCTTCTGACGGAGGCCGCTCTGGTACTGGTTTACCTGCTTCGCGAGACCGAGCATCGTCTCACGGCCTGCCTCAGCCTGACCACCGACCCGCTCCGATAAGTCGGTCACCTCTTCTAAAATGAGGTTCTTCTCGCGCAGCTTTTCGTCCACGGCGTGGATGCGTGCTTCGAGATCTTGGCACCGTGCCTGCAGTCTGACGTACTCTTCTGACGGGCCTTTGCCGGTCACCGTTGTGGTGGGGGTCGTAGATGCCGCTTCGGCGCCAGATGACCCGGTAGGTGCAGCAGAGATGGCTGCGCGCTCTGTCACTTCCCCGCTCACCTCACCCCCCTCATCGCCGCCGCCAGCGCTGCTTGACTGGGTCAGAGGTGGTAATGACGGTGTCGTCGTGACGTGCTCGATTTTGCGCCACCGGTATGGATTGGAGGCGTCTGTGAGATCGCCTTCGAGGACCTTGGTGCGCCACTGCTCATCGTCCAGCTCTTCGCCCAGCCGTGTCAGCTCATCCTCAAGCTGCTTGACTTTGGGGAGAGATTGCTGACAGATCTCGATCTCGCGTAGAACATCGGCAAGCTTCACCTTGAGCATGCGCACCTCATCAGACTTGCTGTTCGTCATGCGCACGCCTTGCTGCAACGCCACTTCTTGCGCCTTGATCTTCTCCAGAAGAAGGCCAAGCTCGTCGTTTCGGTCAATGAGCTGGATGCCAGCCTGATTGCGGCCCTCAATGGCGGACTCGTAGTTCTCGCGGAGCGCACCGAGTGTGTCCAAGACAGCCGCCATGTCGAGGTTCATTCGCTTTATTTGCGATTTGACCTCACGTTCTGCCTCCGCCGCAGTCTCGACCTTCTTGCGGTACTTGTTCTTTTCAAGGCGCAGGTTCGAGCAAACAGTTGTGACCTCCTGTGTTTGGCGCTTGCGGGTAGCCAACTCCTTCTCCTTGAGGGCTGCTTCTCGAAGCAGGACTTCCAGCTCGTTTTCTAATATCTTCGTCTTCTCTGCGACCTCTGTCATTCTCTGTGTGACGGCCTGGATCTGCGCGGCTTTTTGGCTACGTTCGCGCTTAACTTCGTGGAAGACTTCAATAAGGGAGGTCAGGCGCTTCTCCAGTTCCTCGTGTCGGCGTGTCAGCTCGTGCAGGTGGCTCTCCTTGGTGTTGAGTTCACTCTTCATGAGGGACACGCGTGCAGCTTCTCGGACAGCTTCTCGGCTGACATCTTGTCGCCGCGTGGAGATGGTGACCAGCTCCCGACGCTTCACCTCCTGCTGTTTCGTCTTGGCCGCAATCTGCTCCTCCACGCCTGCAATCTCGTCCAAGACAGCCTTCGCCTTTGAGGTGAACTCGGTCTCCTTGCTCTGCTCCTTGAGAACTTGTTTGGTGCGGGCCTCGACGTCTTTTGCAGCGGCTTCCATCTGCTTCTTTACCTCTTTCCGTGCTGCTGACACCACCGCGATCTCACGCCGCACGAGCGCGATCGCATCTTGTGTGTTCTTTTCCTCGCGGGTGGCGTCCTCGCGCTCTTGCTCGATAATGCCAAACTCCCGCACGCACCTCTCCTTCTCGCGTCGGATTCGCTCCACGCTGTCCCACTCCTGTGTTTCGGAGATCTTAGTTGACTTGATGAGCACATCAAGTTCATTCAGCCGCGTCTGGTATGACTGCCTCGTTTCCAGCTCCACCTCCAACGAAGTGTTGAGAGTGGCCAACGTCTTGCGCTTGCTCTCCAGCTCGTTGTGAATGCTCTGAAGACTTTGCTTTGCGGCCGCCACGTTGCCGGCTTCGTTTCGCTTCTGAAGCTCGAGCTTATTGATGGTCATATCCTGTGCGGCGACCTTTTCGTCGACACCCTCCAGTTCGCGCTGTGCGGCACCTAAGCTGTTTTGCACGAGTTGAAGCTGCTTGGCCGCCCGTTCAGGGTCGTGTGATATGTTCGTCAGCTGCTGTCGTACTTGTGCCAGTGTTGTGGTAAAGCTGGTCACTTCTTTTTTGCAGCCCTCCTCATCGTCCAGCAACTGACGATGTGTTGATTGAAGCTCATCGTAGCGCTGCACCATTTGCTTCACTTGCTCGCCAATGTCGGTGATTTCGGCCTGCACGCTCTCCATTTTGGGGCGAAGGCGGGCCTCCTCGGCAGCAAGCGCATCTTCCCGCTCAAGAATCATCATTTGCTTTTTGCGATCGTACTCGAGCGCCTCGACCTGTAAGATGCTTTCTCGCTCCTGCGCCTCCGTCAGCTCACTCTCGGCATCGTTCAAGGCGCGTTTAAGACGCTGAATCTCATCATCGTCCTTGCGCGCCACCTCACCACGAGATTGGATACCCTGTCGCTGATTGTCAAGCTCCGTACGCAGTTGCCGTGCTCGTTTCAAAAGCAGGTTATCGCGCTTGTATATTGTCAGCACCCGGGAGTGTAAGTCTCTGAACTTCTGCTTCAGGTACTCGGCGCGCTCTTCCATTATTTGCCCCTCATCGACGAGTGTGTTTAAAATGTTGAACGCGGTGGAGTGCGTGACGTCTGACGCATCATCGAATGAGTTGGCGCCATCTGTCATGATTCTGAACAACGAATACTGAAGTCGAAAAGAAAAAAGAACGGTCCAGCTTTGTTGCTGTTTTTTTTTTTTTTGCAGGAAGAAAAAGAGTGACTCTTCGACCTGAGTGACGCTGAGTACGATAAATAATAATCATGTAAAGCACGTACGAGGCGACACAGACCCAGAGTGAGACAAGCAGACAGAGAAAATGCCGCAGCGATGCACAAACCGGCACGATAGAGAAAGAGACAGAAGCGATGAGTGGAAGGAGCGATAGGAGGTGGGAAGGAAGGAATGCCATGGCACGTATTGTTCGTGTGCAGCGGCACTTATTCAACAGGCGCTGCAGATCAAATCATGCAAAGCCGCAGAATGCCTACACCTGGAGACAAAAAGGAGCACCGAGAAACACACACAAAAAAAAAAAAGCAGCTGCGTCGAGGACGCAGACGTTTGTTGTCTGAGACGCAACTCTGTTTTTTTTTTTTTTGTGGAAACGGAGCCTTGAGGCAGTGTGGGGAATCAAAGTGAAAGCGGTGCCCACATGTCACTGTTTTCCCCGATTTCACCTTCCTCCTCTCACACACACATGTCTTTCGGTGCTCGCGTGTGCGTGCATGGGTGTTGGTATTCTTTCTGTGTGTCCTGTTATCCTTGTCGCTGATGTGCGAGAGACCTATGACCGTTCTTGCGCTGTCACGGAGGACGGCAAGCGAGTATTAATCGAATTAGTTGTCAAACAGGAGGCAACACTTTTAAAAAGTTGAAGCGCAGTCACGTGGTTTCGGTACGCGTGCCACATAGCCTCTTCGGTGCGTCTCACGTTGGTGTGGTTACTTTGCGAATTCTCTGCTTGCATAGAGAGAGCGAGACAAACCCTGGAAGGCCTTTCCCTAGAATGACAGTCCCCCGTGCGCCGATGCGATTCTCGTTCAAATTGAGAAAGAAGCCGGGCTCACGCACACCAGATGCGTCAGAAAAAAACGACGACGTGAAGCCTGTCTTCCCGGGTGCGGAGTGTTGAATTGTGCTGCGGGGAGCAGGGCGCTGCCGCAGCAAAGGGGCTATCTCTGCCGCACCAGAATCATCCACACCAACACACCGAAGCAGAACGGCGCGAATGGTGCTGTTTCGTCGCAGTCCATTCAGCAGCTGCACAACTCCAATGTTGCCAAGCTTCGCGTTGTAGCTCAAGTCCAAGACTTCCAGACACGTTGAGCAGGAAGTCTCTGACGTCCCCGTGACGGTTGCGGAACCGGTTTCTTCCGATTCACGTAACCTGCCGCCACTCACATCGAGTTCGAGGCCCTGGCAAAGCGTATGCACGTCGTCGGCGGTGAGGTCGTTCCGAGACAAATCGAGTGTGCGCAGCGTGTACCGGTGGTGGATCAAACGTGGGAAGAACAGATGAAGGCCAGTCGGCCCATCACAGCCGATCTGAAGTCGCACATAGCGGAGTGGGTTGCGCATGAAGTATTCATCAAAGTACTGCGCGGCCCTCTCACAGTGCTCGCGACCAAACCGACAGCGGACAACCTCAAGCATGTCAGAGCGTGGCGTGCGCCGCATGATGCGGTAAATAGGATCACGCAAGAGCCGACGCTCCGGGGTGTCATTCACGCTCTTCCGAGAGGATGTTACCACGTTGGCGCTTGGCGAAGAGGCGGGGTCGGCACCGCCATCGGCAGCCGCTGCCACTTCACGGGTACGTTTGGTCCGTCTACTCGTTGGCTGTGTCATCTTTCCAGATTGTTTAAAATAATAGTAAACGAATCGAGATAAAGCGACCAGTAAAGAGTGCGACAGTGCGCAGGACAACAGAAATAAAGAGAAGGAAGAGAAGTACGGTATGTGTCGGGTGCCCCAAAAAAAAAAAGTCGATGTGTTTACATATGCATGTGTTGGTGTACAAGTGCGTGACTACGTAAAAAAGGTGGGGCTGATGCGTGCGTGTTTGTCACCTCTCACGTAGCCTAGACGCATCTCGCCACGCGTCAACGGTGGCGAGATGACATGGCTTCACTTCGGGAGAATACTTGTATATTACCAAGTATTCTCATTTTATGTTATTTTTGTCGCAATGTCATTCTTTTTTCTTTTTCATTTTATCTTTTGTGTTGTTGTTGTTGTTGTTGCTTGGACAAATGGATGCAGCACACAAAGCAAACAAAAAAAAAGCACTAACTGCAGAACAGTCATCTCCATCGGCACGCTCAGACCTAGCGCGTGCCAGTTGCGTGGTACGGGTGAACAGTTGAAATTTTCTTCATCGATACAGCCAGATGAAGTTGGCCGGACTCGCGGCTCAGAGGCTGTGTGTCGCCTCCGATCTGGTCTTGCTTGTATGCGACTTGCACAACCCACGCCTGCACGAGGCTGTCCGTGTGTGATGTGACAAAGCGTGTGCCAGTGGTATTCCAGGATAGCTTCGCCACCTCTTCGCAGGTCACCGTCGCCGTGGCAATGACGGTAAGTGGACACGACGTGTCCTTCACTCTGCTCGATGGCAGCGCGGTGCCTCGGGCTTTACCCCCACCACCGCCGGCTGTCGAATCCAGCTTCTCCGAGGCAGCGCCGCCCCCATCACCAGCACCGTCACGCGATCCTTTGGCGGCCAGCAACGGTCGGCGAAAGAGTACCAGCGAGACTCGGTGGGGGTACACCAACGCGAGCATGAGAAAACTGCGCCCGGCAGACGGTGCCCACGTCACTTGGCGGCACGGATCTGGAGACGTGAGGAGAGCAGCGGCCTCGTGCTGATGCAAGAAGACCTGCGGACCCGGGCGAGAGCTGCCATGTGTCGTTCTGAAGACGCGCACGGAGCCGTCAGCGTAACCGGCAACCACGAGTTGACCGTGCTCATCGAAGCTTACACTGAGGCAGTCCGGCTGAGGCGTGGCCCACGTGCTTCCCTCGTCATCCTTCTCGTCATCGTCGTCGCTGTTGGTGTCGGGCCGGGACGGAGAGGCGGCGGTGTGGAATTGACCGGTCAGAGTCCAAAGACCTGTCTCAGGGGCGGAGGCAGACGCTGCGTTGTCGCCCCCAAGCACGGAAGGTTGGCTCTGAGGAGGGGCCCGCTCTGTGGTCAGGGGGGGTGCGGCGGCCCCCACGCGTGCAACAGCGGCACTCCCGCGTGCGTAAAGTTGCACCGCGCCGTTTGTGCACGCACACGCCACCGTGAAGTGACACGAGAAGGCAAACGCTATGCAATCCTCCGCTGGCAGTGACGCATCAAGTGCCCATCGGCCGTGGGAGTAGCGGTACATGTGCAAGAAGCAGCCGGGGCTCAGCGCACCCAGGTACGTACCGTGCTGCCACGGGCCCCACAGAAGCTGCGTGCACGGGGCCCGCAGTCGGTCGACTAAAACAGAATGCTCGGCCGGGTCCCAATCAAGGAGGCGGACATCTAGCGGGGGTGCCTGCTGGGTACCGAAAGGGTCGTCGCCGCTGGTTTCGACGCCTTGGTTCTCAATGACAGGCATGAGCACAGTGTTGGTCACGAGCAGTTCCAGTCGTGACGAAGATATCGCCAAGAGCTTCACGTGGTTGTTGTGCTCCATGGCTAAAATGGTGCTGTCATCGGACGTCAAGTGGAAAATAGGAGCCATGAAGGACGACGTGACGACATCCCCATCCATGCCGTCAAGCATGGCTGTGGTCGTGTGCGACGACGGCGGCAAACCTGTCGGCGGCTCTGCACCAAAACGACGTTCGCGTGCGCCAGACAGTACCGAGGGGCTCATGCCCGCGTCGTCTGTGGAATGGCGAAAGCCAGTGGGAACAAACAAGGAAGGTCGCTGCGATGTGGGGGCAAATGACGCAGCATGACCGCCACCACCAATGCCGTCCATGTCCCTGCGTTACCGCGATATGAAAGTCAAATGTGTAGCTGCTTCCTCTTGAAGCTGCGGATGTCGCGGTTGTGTGTATGTATGTGTGTGTGTGTGTGTGTTCTTCCAGGAAACCTACGAAAGCCGTGACGAGTAAAGAAATAACAAGCGACCAAGATGACAGACACCGACTTCGGTCACGGTGCAGAAAACCCATACAAAGGCACGAAAAGAGAAGAGAACAAATTTCGTAGAAGAGGAACGAAGACGAAGTGTGTGTGTGGAGAACGAAAAACAAAAGGGAGGGTGCCGTAGTAAATAAACGATAGCTCCGTAGCACATGGCCTTTCCCGTTCACTAAGATAAGCCATCTGGCCGTATTAACCTGTTCGTGACATTCTTTTAAAAAAAGAAACCAAGTTATGAACTCAAAGAAAGCGCAGCTAGCAAATAGAATTGAAGCTGCCCACTCTAAGCACCACAGTGTCACTTCCTTCTCACCGCGTTGTCCTGATAGAGGCACACAGTGTATCGACTCGGCCGAAATATGTGCCGATGTGGTTGTTGCTGGGGAGGGAGGAGGGAAATGAGCGGGTTGGCTTTGTTCACGTGTACTACTGATGTTGATTTAAGACATGCGGTGATCATCCTGTATGTATATCGAGTAACTTGTTGAGATTGAAAAAAAAAAAGGAACGTTAGTTCACGTTGAATATACAAGGGCAAGACTGTAAAAAAAAAAGGCAACCAACAGGTGGGAAACGACAACAATCAAAAGAGAAATAGAGAAATGTCAGGAAAGACACTAAACATGCATTGATTGATTGATCACTAACACTTCGTTCAATTTCCACCACCGAGAACTGAAGAATTAGTGGAAAAAAAAAAGTCATCATCTCACTGAGAAGCGGGACAGCACGGCGCGCAGCAACCAGAAAAAAAAAAGGAAGAAAAGGAGGAGGTATAAAATAAAGTGCAACGTCTACTGCGCCCGGAGGTGTTGAAACAAAAAAAAACTACAAGACAACACAACATATATACTGAGCTATTGGGTGGAACTGGATATCAGGAGAAAGCAGAGTGCATCTCCAAGACAAAAGAAAAAAAAAAGAAGTTTACAGACTTTGGTGGAAAAAATGAATTGAATGCTGTGCCTTACTCGGAGAAATACGCACGGAGACACTTGAAAAAAAAAAAGCGACGATCATTTTAAAAAGAAAAAATATATATATTGCTCACGAGAGTCGTTCAAAACAAAGCTCAACTGTGTGGATACACGGCGTGAGTACGTGCTGCCGGAAATAGGGAGAAGAACTGTCCATCCCTCACGCCGCTCTGGTCTGAAAACAAAAGAGAGAGAGTGAGAGAAACAAAACAAAGAAAAGAGAGAGAAAAAAGTGAAAATGGAAACAGAGCAGTCTTCTTAGTGGTGTCGTTGGTATTTTACATAAACTTGTGCAGAATGCCTGAACTCTGGGGAGGCACGAGTGGACACCTCCGCTTTTGAATGTGCAGAGGGGGGGAAAGAGTCGAAAAAGAGAGGGTAAACTGCTGGACCTGTGAAAACTAGTGCTCGCACATCGTCACCGCACGAGGAAAAAGGGGGGGAAGACACGAAGACGAAGACGAACGCAGACAGGGAGAAAAAAAAAGGTACAATCTGGCACAAACTGTTTGTCCAACGCACTCGGGCAGCCACATTAATTGGCACCTCGCAGTGTGGCTAGAATACAGTACAACCGTAGGTATTGCGACCATCAGTAATACTTCTGCCAGCCTGCTGCTGCGTAGCGCGGCTGTGAGACGCTGTCAATTATTCCAACACGCTGATGGTCCAAAGGTCGGGTGGAACGGGAGAGAGGGATAGAATCGCCACCATCGCTACAAGCTCCAATTCTCTTCATTGCAAGCATGTTGTTCCAACGTCCCTGACGTGGGACCACCAGGAGTTCAACAAAGAAAAGCACAAAAAAAAAGAGAGAGAGAAAAAGAACAATTCATAGGCATTAGCGGGCGCGTGATTAGAGAGTGGTTGCAGGAAAATAGAAAAAGAACACAAGAACAACTTGAATGTTCCTTCGAGGCACCACTGAACAGAAATTTTTAAAAAAACGGCTCATCACGCAGGCGGAAATGAAAGGGGGTGCGCGTTCGCTCAGAAACAAGGTTGAGCGACAAGCGTTCGGCACCGCTGCTGGGTTCGAAGAGAGTAGTTGTGAGAATATGAAGGCCCCATAGGGTGCGAAAACTGCCCTCATTTCAGATTGTGTTTACGTGCTTTGCTTTTATAAACTTATTTGCCCGCTTGTATTGATTGTTGCCGCTTTTTTTGCTGTTGTTGTTGGTTTTGTTTGGGTATATATCACTTTGAGAGGGGGAGGGCAGTCGGCGGGGGACGCTACGGCGACTGGTGAGTCAATTAAGGGAGTGAAGTGAGCACCACCACGACAGTGATGTTATCTGACGAGCCTTCCTCGAGAGCCAAGTTCACCAAAGCATCCGCCAGCTCCGTCGCAGTGGGGGGGAGTTTGCCACAGCCCTCACCTTGTCCTTTTGCGATCATGTCGCGGCATTGCTTCACCACCGTCTCGTGTGGGACCACATCCCACAGCCCATCACAGGCGATGACCAGGAAACCGTCTTGCTTGGTTCGCTTGAATGAGCGAACGTATGGGTCGCCAATGACGCCGGAGTCTTTGCCTTCAGTATACATGTGAAGCTTGAAGCCAGCGTCGCCAATCGATCTCGAAAGTGCAATGCTTGCCACTGCAGCGCCGGGCGTGGGGTGGCGGACACGAGAGCCCACAATACGGCCTCCTGCACGCTCAACGCGGCATTTCTCCTCTGTGTTTTCTCGTGGTGTGTGGCGCACGGAAAGCACCTCCGTGTCTCCGTCTCGACAACGAACAATCTCACTATCACCAACGTTCCCAACGATGATGCGATCATCAGTGAGAACTGCAACAGCGCAGCAGCTTCCCGCCGGCTCAGATCCCCAGGTCTGCGACTGACTGAAGACGAACTCCTTGTCAGCGTGGATGATGCTCTCGAGGAGCGCTGTTTCCGCATCCTTACCGCTATCCAGCTGTTCGAAGAAGAAGTTGTGGAGGTTATTATGGAGGTACTCTGCACACTGAGCGCCGCCATGCCCATCATACACGCCGAAAAAGGAGTAGCCGTCACGCTCCTCGACCTGGTGGCGATCTTCCATTGACCTGCGCGTGCCCTGGGTGAAGGCACAGCCACTTTGCGCCATTACCGCTCCACCACGCGCACGCCCCACACCAATGTGGCGAATGTGGTGCTCTTGCGAGGGGAGCGTGGTACTAATTTGCATCGAGCCACTCATGTGGGCAGCGTCACCCATGGGAAGGCACACGTTGGACGGGACGGGAGATGTGTGCATATCAGAGATGGAGGAGTGTAGAGTTGTCGGTGACGTCCTCCCAGTGCCGACTGCCAGTCCAGTGCTGCTGGTACCATGCAGCGAGTCGTTGTTGTAGACGTGCTCAAGACTTGTGTCCCGGCTGTGCACACCACCCTTCACTGGGAGTGGGGAAAGACGCGATGACGCTTTGCCAAGCAAATGTAAGGTTGTTCCATCGATGGGTTTGCCGCTCCCTGACGAGCGATATGATGTTTTGTTCACCGGGTGAATCAAATCTCCGCATGACGTGTCCTCCGGGGCACTTGATGCGGCGTCATCGTCTGCACTCACAATGCGACCCACGGGTGTCCATAGAGAGTCTGACTGCATATGGAGACCGGCTGCAAAGTGCGTGCAAGGCTAAAAAAGGGGGGAGTTGTGTGTGGAGCCGACGTTCCGTCTCGGCTGTTTTTTTTTGTTTTCTACTTTCTTTTTTCGTTTGCTTTGTGACTGATCTCGCAGATACTAAAAGCTGTGCAGACACGCACGTGAGGGGTGGAGCAACGTGGAAGAGGATCGTGTGGTTGTTTATATATATATATATGTGTGTGTGTGTGTGTATTTACAGAGTTGGGTTCAGCATTCACGCAGACTCAATAGTCTTCGGAGTGTACAGATGTTCTGAAAAATAAAAGGACAGGGAAGTGGAGGGGGGGGAGAGATGTGCGGAAAGATCGTAAAAGAATGTGACGTTGAAGACGTGATGGGGGAGCAAGGCCGATGGCTCAGTTATGCCGACATGCTATGCGCAAATTGGGGCAGATCCAAGTGACAGACGCTAACAAAAGCAAGTGGGTGGCGAATCAAGTAGTGATCAGCGGTCTCTCAGTTAGTGGAAGACAAGGGGGGGAAGGGGGCGCAAGCCCAGCAACTCGCTGATCACTCGCGGTAAAAAGGCATTTATAGCCTTTTGCAATCTGGCACAGCGCGCAATGTCACCCTGTCGCAATTTCTTGTCACAGCCTCGCTCTTGACTTGGCATGCCAAGAAGAAAAGGTGCGGAGGGAACAGTAGCAGGCACACGGTACATTTCTCGTCACTTCGAAGGGAAGGGGGAGACAATGAGTTGTGGCAATAAGCGTGTGTCTCTGTTTTGCGTTGTTGATGTTGTCACAAGTGTGTGTGTGTAGCACGAAGTGCTAAGTAAACGACAAGGCACGAAAGATACAATGAGAAACAAGAAGGCCAACAAAAAAAAAAAAGCGAGTCAAGAAACAGTAAAATACGAAAATAGAGAGGTGTGCAACCAGCCAAACGCATCGACAAAGTCTTACATGGGACCTCGAAGAACCATCATTGTTCATGGTCTCACATTATTGTGTTTCAGCCATTTTCCAGCAAAAACGCGTTGTTGTTGTTTTTTCGGTTCTCCATCGTGCAGATCTACCTTTTCGTCTGAGGCAAAAGGGAAGCTGCCCGGAAAGGTAAAGTACGCAGGAAAAATGAAGAGGGCAGGGAGGCGTGATAATAAAGCCAATGAACAGTGAGCAATCAACAGAACTCTAACGCATCGTTGTAGAACACAAAAGAAAAAGAAAAAAGAGGGAAATAGCCGCGGGAACAAACAACAATATAGGGGGATTCGGAGGCATCCCGCGAACTGAACACCACGAAGACTGCTGGTACCTTGTTCATTGCTACGGGCAGCAGCCAATTGTACAGCTGGGCATACCTGGGGCTTTCGAGTTCCCAACTTTCCTTCTGTCCCTCTGCTGTAGTTTCTTGTCCTCGCGTCCATTTGTCTAACGTTGTGTGTGTGTATGATCAATACCGCATGCACATCAAAAGACGTGAATAAGAAAAATGGAAGTGTTTTCGCACGACAACGAAAAAAAAAAGCACTCCGGGATTGAAAGTAAGATGATAGTTGGAGCCCGTCGCCTCTCGCGGAATACCACGTTTTCTTTTTGTTGTTGTTGTTGTTGTTGTTGTTGTTTGCTTGTTTGTTTCTCCTCCAGGTCAATAAAAGTTGGACAGCAATCAAAGGTAGATAGAAGGGATCATCCTTTCAGCGATGCGGGAGACAAACAGTGGAATCGCGGTGCGTGGTGCTCCAACATGCGCATGTATGTGTGTGTCTTGTAGGTACGTCGGAACTGGCGCGTTTTCCATTGTTGTTGTTACGGTTCCCTTTGTTAATGTTGTGTTTGCCAGATCACAGCTCATCAGTCATGTTCCGCATTGATGAAACCGCTGCCTCGGGGATGAACTCGCGTGCACTGCTCGTTGTAGATGGAGCATTCCTGTTGAACCGTATGAGCATGGCAGTGACGTTGTCCGTGCTGCCCTTGTTCAGAGCGGCCTGCGCAAGTTCCTCAGCGATCAGCTGAGAGGGTGAGTGCAAGCGGAACCGCTGATCGCAAAAGTCTATCACCTCATCGTACGCCATCACGTCCCATAGGCCGTCGCACCCAATGACCAAAAACTCATCCTTTTCGTCGAGCTTCGTGGTAGATGTGTGCGGTTCGGCGATGACACCCGATGGTCTGCCGTCTGTGTACTCGTCCAACTTGAACCCCGCATCACCAATAGCGCGCGTCACAGCGAGGCTGACAACACTCGGGTTGAAGCGGGGATGACCAACGCGGTTGTGGAAAACGCGACCTCCTGCTGCGCGGACACGCTCTACCTCTTCGGGGTTACTGGAAAGATTGTGCTTTACGGTTAGTACGCGTGGCACGCCGTCGTGGCACAGCACTGCCTCACAATCCCCAACGTTGCCCACTATCAAGTTGTCGTCAATAATCATCGCAATCGCGCACACGCTGCCTGACTCGTTCGTTTCCTGCTCCGACCCACTCAAGAAGGCGCGATCTGCTTCCACGACGCTATCAAAAATTGCCTTTTCAGGGTCCTCGCGTAAATTCGGGTGGCTCAGGATCAGGTGGTGCAGATTGTCACGCAGGTATTCCGCACACTGGGTGCCTCCGTGGCCGTCGTAGACAGCGAAGAAGGGGATGCCTTCAGATGTCATGACGTGCTGGTCCTCCATGGTGCGGCGTGATCCCCTTTCCGCCGTGACTCCGCAGTCAAGGACCCTGTAGAAGGCCTGTCGGCGCGCGCTGCCAACGCGCTGGAGCATTGCCTCACTCACGCCCGTGGCAGACTGTCGAACAGGCGATGCACTCACTCGATTGGAAGGACTCGTCGTCGAATGGTGCGGTCCTTCGTCGGGGCTCTCTCCGTGATGAACCATGGGCACTAGGGGGGATGTGCTAGATCCCAAGGGAGCGGGTTTGGGCTTCGGCTTGCTGTTGAGCGTCTTGCGTGTGCCAGGGAGCCCGTCATCTCGCGGAGGCTCATCACCGTTCATCGTCGTGAGAGGGGCAGAAAGAGATGCACTACAATGTCACTAGCTCAGCGTGTTGAAGCTGAGTCGATATGTTGGCGGGTGGGTTTTTTTTTTGTTTTTCCTTGTTCCTATCGTTTTGGAAGAGTCGGACTTCTGTCTATATATAGAGATAGATAGATAAATTGATAGGTGTTTTATGCCGGAAGAGACGCACGCTTAATGAGTCAAACACACAAAAAGCAATAAGGAAAAGCTGTCTTCAAGAAAAATGAGTACAAAGAAGAATCACAGTTGTATCACAAATGCCAGGTGACACGATGCGCTACAGATGCTGCTTGGAATGTGCTTGCAAATTTCTGGTCTATGTTGTGCAATAGCAACACACTGGTTTACTGTTCTCTTTTTGTTGTTGTTGTTGCTTTGCAACGGCGATGTACACACGATTTGAATTCTCTTTATTGGTGTTGACGTTGTGGTCACGGTTGTTTTTTCGATTCCGATGATATCAAAGAGAAGCGCGCGGTGACAAAAGGGTGCCCGTCAGAGGCCGCGCACGGCAAAAGAACACGTGAAGGTAGGACATGGAAGCGAGAAAGTGTACGGTGATAAGATGAAGAGCACATTCAAATATGTAGTCCCCGACATGTGTCTCAACATGTACTGTTTCGTGTCTCATCGACATGAAGCAGATGGAGAGAATATGTGTGTGTGTGTGTGGGGGGGGGGGGGCAGGACAAAGCTGCGAGCTTCACGACCATGTTGTCGTTGCTTGTTGTTGCTGTTGTTTTCCTTGTGCCCCTCCATACATGTGATCGGCTAGCAGCCACACGAATCGTGTGTCGGGTGACGCTAGAGGTTCATCCGCAGCACGCTCGAGGGCGGTGCCAAATATAGGTCGGAAGCGATGCGCCGAGAACTGTACGAGGTTCAACATGTATATGTGAGTCGGTTCAGCGTTGCTGGCGTTCTATTGCTTCCTTCAGGTTGAGGTTGGATTCGGAGGCGTACTTCTTGGATTGCCTTGTTGGGGTTATTATTGTTATTATTGATTTTTTTTTTGTATGTGTATGTTTGAGAACCAAGGAATTGCAACGACTGCGCCGACAACAGTAAACAGTGGGGGGAAATAGAGGGTGAGAAAACGAATGATATAAAGAAACAGCAACGAAAAGATAAGGACAGGGTCACTCAAATAGATGTAAGCAATGAGAGGTTGAACAAAGGAGAACGCATGAAAACCACAGTGGACGTGTTGATGTATCGCCCAATCACAAAACAGAAAGCAATGACTCTGTGTGTTTGTTGTGTCGTTGTCTTGTCTCTTCTTCTCTGGTGTGTTTAGCTGTCCATGATGATGATTGTCAGCTGTCGTAATACGAAGGCTGTTGTGTTGCGTAGCTTGTGTCTCGGAAATGGACATCCACATCCGCGTCTGTAGGCTCTCCAATGAGCATTGGGGCCGCATCGGGCTCGCTGTGAATAGAAGAAGATGGCGTCGGGAAAGCGGTGTCCTTTGAAGGCATGGCTTGGGGCTCTTGGGCGTTGCCGGTGAGAAGTGGCTGCGCAGTGCGCTCATCGACTTGGGGGGCATCCGCCAGATAACCAATCTCCGCCCGCACCGCGTCGGAGCCCACCGGCTGTGTGACGGAGGGACGGACTCTCAGCTGCTCCTGCGCCGCACGCAGATTTAAATCGACAACCTGCACCAGTAACGTAACCAGTGCGTCTGAGGGCGGTGTCATATTTAGTGCGAGCTCATTCCAACAGCTGCGGAAGAAGAGCTCCGCAGCGGACTCCTCCAGCTCACTTGGAAAGCACGGCAATAGTGCGAGGGCCTCGCTGAGGTCAAATGTCGAAGGTGGGGCGGGCGAGGTAGTGAGCTGGGTTTTCTCTGAGGTGGGCAGCACCGTTGTCCGTAAGTGGGCGCGGGTGAGATAGCGATCAAGAACAAATTTCAGTGCAACCACATCCAGGAGATAGCGCCACTCATAGAGAATTCGCTGCAGGAGTTCAGCTGGAGCAGAGTCGTAGGAAAAGTGGCGCACCCGTTCAGAAATGGGCGCACGTGCTGCCCGGAATGTATCCATGAAGCTCTTCCCTTTGTAACTCTTGAACGTTTTGCCCTTCACAACACCACACCCAGGCGTCGCCGCTTCTTCCGCGACGCACTTCTGAACCAGGTGCTGCGCGTCGAGGCAATACTGCCTGCTCACCTTGAGATCTGTTGCCAGGCTTTGCGACACATTCATCATGAGTTCCTCAACGTGAGAGCGTTGGCCGCTTGAAACAAACCGACACGCAGCCCCACCTGGCGCGTCAGCCTGAATCTCGTAGCATTCGACGATGAACGATAGCATTCCGACGGCGTAGGGAACGAGAAGCAGTACTTCAACAGGGGGAATCGAGTCTGTGTCGAGCGTTGCAGTGCCGCGGTCTGTATCGCTGACAGGCAGTACAGGGGCATCCGTCAGCAACTGTGTCGTCTGCCCCAAGGCGGAGCTCAGCACAAGCTGCAGGAACACGTCATCGGTGGGGGCAACGACAGCGAAGAAACTCATGGCCAACAGACAGCGGCGGGCGTTGCGGCTCGCCACAAGACACGTTTCTCGTTCAGCCCGCCAGGCATTCAAGCGTGTCAAGACCTGTTTGAAGAGGGCCGTTCCGGCGCGTGCAGCGGTGTGTCGGAGTGCTTCACGGGCTTGTGTGTGCGCGGCTTCTGGCAGAGTGGGGCACAGCCCAGCAAGTGCCACAGCGCCCCTGCGGGCAACGGGAGACTTGTGCAGCTCTGTCCACTCAGCCGTGTGCTCCAGCCGGGTCACGTCAAGACAGCCCAGCTCAAGCACCTCGCGCCACGTGGTGGCTGCGAACGCTGAGCAGGCGCCAAAGCACCTTCTCCCAGCCACACCCGCAGGTGAATAAGGGTTGGCGGCGGTACACAGATCACGGTGATCTTCGCAGGTGCTTGTCATATATTCACCCTGTGCATCCGCGTGCTCGTGCCGGGCGACTGGGGACCAGAAGAAGTCCAGCGTGTCGCGTGTGCAACTTGAAGAGAAGAAATCGATCACGACGCCTAAAAGCGACCCCACGAGGCCGTTCATCATCATCGCCCGTGTCACTTGCACGTCTGAGCAGAAATGAAGGAGTGTGGCGCACGCACAGTCAAGCAGATGAGGGTGGTGGAGGCACGCAGTGAGCATGCCGTGAAATGCAATGCCTGTCACGATGCTGTACTCCAGCTGATCCACCTCCTGCGAGGACGACGCTGTTGCCTCGGATGACGTCGCGCAAGACTGGGGTTCGGCGACCGCGGGTGCCGAACCGCCTGCAGCACGAGGTGCAGGGAGGTGATTCGTCACAGTGGTCAGCATGGGCTGCAGCATTCCCGCAAAAAGGGACTCTTGCACGTCAGCATTGAATGCCCCGCCATACACCTTCACAAGACTCCAGATGCAATGGATAGCGTGAGCACGGGCACGCACGGACGCTTGCACGACAACAACAGGAACCAAGCCTTCGAACAGGGACATCCACAGTTGATAGGCTGTCTTGACGGTGTACGACGACGGCTTTTTCAGAGGATTATGCGATGTGATGGGTTCTGCGGCGACAGTCACCCGAGGCAAGTGACGCCCGCCACTGTGTGAGGCCTCGACCTCCGCGTCGGCACACCCATATCGACACGCCCACAGCACAACCTCCGTCGCCGTGCGAATGTCCGCAGGAGGCGTCTCCAGGCCGTACGACATCCAATGTCCACACGCAACAAGGTATGAGATGCCTTTGAGGGCGATACTTTCTTCCATGTTGGTGCACGCAAACGTAGTTAAGCAAAAGACAAAATCGCTGAAGTAGTCCTTCACCTGCACTAACTGCGTCGTGATAACCTTTTCGCACGCCTCCCACGCCGCACTGACGATCTCTGGAATCACAGCGGCGTGGCTCAAGCAGGAAAAAACGACGCTCCACCCGCTGGCTAGGCGTGACGCACGGAACTCGATAAGCTCAGAAACGATGGTGATGATGTGTGTCCGCACGGAAACACTCTGGTTGGACATGAGAATATCCTCAAACGGCTTCATCACCTCTTTTTGGAATGAGTAGTTGAACAGCTCTTCACGCATCAGATAGGTGAGAGCAACAATGCGCAGTCCGTCAAGGGTCGAATTCGCAATTGGGTCCTTCATGCAACCTGCCATGACAAAGACAGCCCTCGCATGTGACCAAAGTTCGCGCCATTGAAGACGGCTCGACAGAGACGCGCAGCTGGAGACGAAGTCGAAGAGCTTTGTGAGTGAGAATACGCGTTCTGTTTGCAGCTCCTTCGCTGCCACCGGCGCCAAACCGTTGGCCATGTGAACCTGTGTCGCAAACGGGTACTGCGTAGCATCAAAGAGCTGCTCCAGCCAACGATCTACCATGCTTCCCGGCGCTCGGCGAAGGCCGGACAGAAGGCTCTGGCGGTTCGTGACAGATGCGCGAGACACTGAATTTGGAACTTCTGACAGGTTGCCAAACCACATATCAGGTGGAGGCTGCGCCTTGCCATTGCCTGGTGGCAATAAGGAGGACGACCCGTCGGCTGACGCGGTGGCGGTTGTTGCAGTTGATTGCAGCAACTTTTTACTCTTTCGGCGGAACACGCCATCAATCCCGTTCGCTGTGGCGTCAAGGAGGGACAGCGCGCTGTAGCAAAACTGCCAACTGGATGCTGTAAGAGAGGTGCCGTGTGACAGAAATACGTTCAAAAGGGCCGCGATGAGCGCCAAGCGTGGGGCAGACAGAGTTTGCGTGACTGTCACGCAAGGCGCAGGTTGTCCTGAGCAAACCACAGTTCGCGAGAGCCACGTTAGCTCAAAGCAGTGTTCTACCATCATTTCCGTATGCATCACATTGCCGAACGAGCAGCACACCTTCATCACGCTATTCAGTCCACGTAGTAGAACACCCATGAACTGCGCTTGAGTTGGGTTCTCTTTCAGAAACGAGCCTGCACGAGCGCTTGGGGTCAGTGCAGATGCGGCATTACTTGCGCCACCCGCTGTCGCACTGAGCGCTGCTCCGACTCCGGCGGTGGCGGCGAAGGCTGCTGACGGGACACCAAGGGATGCGCTTGCAGCCACAATGGGACTTGCACTGGCGGTCGTGAGACCCGTGGCAGATGGTCCACCGCCACTCGCGCCAGTGTGTCCCGAAGCGACACCTTCCGCGGAGGTCAGCAAGGTGAGCGGTGTGTAGGCCTCCGCGTCCTCACACAGGCGCACGAGTGAGGCAATGAGAAGGTTGCAAACGGGTGACACAGTGACTTCCCACATGAGGATGGCGTGCTCAATGCGGCTCGCCATGACCAGATGCACCCTGTTGTCATTATCCAACTGACCGGGGTTAGACGCTGGTACCATGGTCATGATCTCCTTCAAGGCACTCGTCAGCTCTGCCTGATAAAGCTCTTCTCGTTTTCGCTCTGCCGAGTTGAACATGTCTATTGGCAGTGAAACTTTGTCAGTGATCGCGGATGCGAAAGGGATCAGATTACGCAGAATCGGGACAGAGCGAAGCAAGTTAGTGGCGACTTTTCTCTGGCCTCCCCCTGGGTGATGGCCATTGTCTCCGATTGAATGGGTCCTGGCGTTGAATGAGGGGCAACGAGGCGATGGCCGCAGGACAATTTCTTCGTGCACAATACGCTGATAAATGCCAGAGAGAATGTCAGGACTGACATCCATACCGTCATCGATTCCTGCGTTGTTTTTTATGAAACCCTCCAGAGACATTTTTTCCTTAATGTGGGTGCTGTGTGCGTCCGTGTTGAGCATGCAGATCGAAAAAGACAAGATAAACGCGGTATCTGCGGCACGAAAGACAGTGGGGTTTTGACGGCAATACTGAGCTGCGAAGAGTTCCATAGTCTTGTCAACCACCTGCGCCTCGCCGAGTAGTTTGAAGCCGCCTAGGAAGAGTCTGAGAGCTTCATCGAGGCTCAGCCCAGCAAAGTTGTGGAGTTTGATCCATTCCTCAAACACGAGACGGGTATTTAGCTTGCGAAACGATTTTGCAAAGTAGTCACCCAGCGCAAGCTTATCCAGATAATCCTCGTTGCGACGCAGAAAGACGGCCACCTTGTGAGCGTCTGCCACCGCCGCGTCTTCAACAACTTCGTCTACACTGTCGCAACTCGTCCTTCTACGCATCTGTTGATCTGTCGTTTCAGCCGCGGTAGCCGCGCTTTCATGGGATGGCTGCGGCGTTGCACAGCTCTCCAGCATGGCGGTAGGATCGGACTCTACAGAAACAGGAGGCACTGATAGAGGATTTGATCCGCTGTGGTGGGCCGCTTGCTCGTTCTCTGTGGGCATCACAGCATCGGTTAGGGGTGTCGCAACAGTAATGTTGCTTTCGTTCGCGTCCACAGCTGACTCCGTCACAACACCCTCCCGAAGAACGCTGGTTGAAGCGAGTCCCTCAAAGAGTACTGAATTCCGCAAAAATTCGATGGCCGACTCCGGAGAGCCCTTTTCGTTGAACATATCACAAAACTTCTTGAACGCATCCTTGTAGCGGCGCGCCTGAAGGAAAGTGTCTTGGCTACTGGATACTGACGCAGGCAACGCATCCGATGTATCGTCAATAATGGCTGACATATTCATCCTCAGCGGTTCACCTGAAGTATCGCCGATTCGACCTTGTTCAGCACTGTTCACTGAAGCGGTCACGACCGCGCTGTCGTCCTCGAAACGCTCAATCCACTGTATATTGGAATCGGCAACCATGACGAGTTGCTCCATCGCACGCTGGCGGAGTGAGGTATCAACGTCGTACTCTAGTTTTACCGCCAGTGAAGAAAACAGGTCTTTGATGACTGGGTTGACGTTCGTGGCGGCCTGTCTCATAGACCACGGAAAGGCCAATGCAGCAAGGTAATGAATCATTTCCTCATACACACTCTGGGAATAGGTGTTGCAGTCGTAGTTTAAAAAAAGGCCAATGAGGTTTTGTGGCTCCTCAATGTATTTTTGAAACACATCGAGAACAAGCAGTTTTTGACTCAGAGCAGCGAATTTGGAGCCCAGCACGCGGAAGTACACATGTCGAAAGACAGTCGCTGTTTCACTTACCAATGCGGCGCTGAAACGGAAGCAGCTGTACAAGATGACGTTTAGTGACAAACGAAAAAGGTCAATGTCTGGCGAAAGAGACGATCGCATCGTCGCGGGAAGAACAGACTGGCGAATCACCTGAGCAATCACATCACTTCTGCGAAACGTTGGGCCGCCGTTCACAACGCAAGACAGCAACACACCCAAAGCTGTTGTGACCGCGGCGTAACTCTGTGAAGCTGTGTAATTAACGCCAATGCGACCACCATCGCCACCATCGACGGCGAGCGCCGCTGTCGTGAGTGTGCCAGCGGCCGCAGCAGTTGGGCCAACGACTGTTACGCCCGTGACTGGGGCGTTGACAACAATAGACGAGCACAGCCGCAGGACGCGCTGCATGTCAACAATCCCTGTGTTCGTGCACACGTGGGTACTTGAATGAGATGAAGCGTTACCATGACCAGAAAGAGTGGAGTGAAGCGCCTCATCGGCGTTTTCGCACTGAGAACTGTCCGGGGCAACGACTGGTGCAAGTGGCGAATTTGCCGCACCAACAAGCAGCTCAGCTTCACATGTCAATGTGCCACGCCGCTCTAGGAAATTTGGTAAAGCTTTTGAGACTCGCTGAATAACGTTTCGTGTTGCCTCAATGAGAATGAGCGTGGCGTCAGGCAGGGCAAGAGTGCCGAAGAGGAACTCCATGACACGAACCAGTCGCTCCTCGTGTAAGCACAAGCAGTCTAAACGCATTTGATCCAAGGCCACATCACACACGCGGGCGCGACTTTTCTGGGGCACAACGGCGGCAGAAAGAGCAGCAAGGCAAACAAACCAAAGTTTGTCTGTCGTGTCTTTTGATCGGACAAGATCAGACGCAGCAAGCACAGCATCCACAAGCAGGAGACGTACATTTCGGCTCGGCTCAGCGTTCGCCGACTCACTCCATGCGCGCGTTCTCATTTTTGCCGCGCCTTGCGAGCCTCCTCCCAGAAGTTTAGAGAAGAATACTTGAGCGCCATTGAGGGTATCTTTCTTTGAGAACTCAAAACAAGGTTTGGGGCACGAGAAATCAGTAGGAATCAAAGGGTTGTTAAGCAAGAGCACTGCCAGCTCCAGCGCCGAAGCTAATGCTTTTGACGATGATCTGGAAATCGCCCCGTAGTTGCTGCCACTTTCCCCCACAATCGCAATGGAAGCTGCGTACGCAAGGCAATTCAACTCATCCTCACTCGTTGCGAATTGTTCCGGGGAAGCAATAAAATCAGTTTGTGAAGAACTTGCTTCTCTGACCTCATCTGGGTTTCGTGAGTGCAACAACGAAGGTTCACTCAAAGGCTGTGATGTTCCCATGCCATGTGTGTCTGTGGACGATGGAGCTGGATTGGAGACTGAGTGAGATGTTTGACCACATTCTTCGGCAAAGGTCTTCTCCGGTGTTGCTGGGAGTACGGTTGTTGGCGCAACCGGGGGCCCTGCAGGCACATCGCGGGGCGTTCCGCCCTGTAGTACAGATCGCGTGTTCACATCCAGCACGTCGCTTTTCGCTGTTGCTCTGCCTCCCTTCAACGCCCTCTTGGCATTCTTGGTTGCCAAACTCAAAATGCTGCGTTCCTTCGAGCCTGATTTTTGATCAGCCAATGCTCTCTCACAGCAATCAACAACTTCGTTCAGTGCCCATTTCATCGTGAGAAAAATATAGAGCCGAGAATAGGAGCGGACACGACAAAGAGCTTCAGACAAAAAAAGGCGAAAATGAAGCCTTGATAATCACAGTGCGGCAGCTGTTTTACAGGTGATGCTACTCTTGCTAGTCTGCTTTGAATGGAACCACAAGAATGCCACAATTTTTGTCTTGCAGTGTATCAAAGATAGTTTTCAGTATTTTGTCGTTCGAACTGAACCCACCTGTCGATTGTGATTGCTTCTTTTCTGTCCTGCTTTCGTTCCTGGTGACAATGAGCTAGTATGAAAAGTAAAACGAACGGCGTTAGAGTGTCGATGGGCGACTATCACAAATTCCAATTTGGTGAGGGGGGTCTGTACTATTCCCCGTTATGCTGTATAATCGTTGATAGTCTTTGCCTGTCGCGATAAGCCACTGTTGGACCGAAGTGAAGCGGAAGTGTAGCGAGGTGAGAGAACGGTGTGTGTGGGGGGGGGGGGGTCGACAATTGAGACGTGTGTGATATTGCAGTGAACCATCGACATGTCGTTCCTTGGTGCACAACATCAAGTGAGCGTCACTCTCGGTTCCTCTCGCACCCAGGCGCCCACAACGAGAAAGGAACGCACCGAAAGAGAGGGAGAGAATTCAACGCGCGCTGCACTTCAGACCGCTGACTACAGGAATGCAGCTATTGCCAGCCAACTGGCTGTGCTCAGCCTGCCAAGAATGATATCATTGCATTTGGCAAATGTGAGGCCCACAAATAGGCACCATTTTAGTGTGTGTTTGTGTGTGTATATGCTGAGAATTGCATATTGATAGAGAAAGAAGTCACTGCATATCCACGAACGTACGACCTCGCACATTTTGTTTTATTTTTTTTGTGATATATATTGGTCACGTTGTTTCTGCTGTATGCGTAATTTGCGTTGTCTCTGCAGCTTTGCTTCAGTTTATCTTCAGTTTGTCATTGTCCTTTCTCGCATTGAAGGCGTCAAATCAGCTGTCTTAACGCTTATTGCTTTTTTCAGCTTTTGTGGAGGGACCAAGGGTGTTCAATGCTGCATCTGGTTCTAGTCAAATGCAGTTCTGAGAGTTTCGCTGCTTTGTGCGTATATATATATATATATGAGTGTGTGTGTGTGTGTGTGTGTGTGTGTTGATGCTATTTATGCTGCTCATTGTTATGAGTGATAGTGGCTTTACTTTTCCTGAAGCATAGACCGGACTTCGTCAGCCAGTGCGTTGAGGGTATCACTGGAACTCTGCATAGCATCTTGAGTAGCGGCATTGGAGGCCATATTTTTCTTCAAGCACTTGCGGAGATCTTTGATGACATCTTCGCTCTGGTTGTTCTTCGCCTGAAGAGCATCCTTCTCTTTCTCAGTCTCCTCAAGTTGCTGTTGCAAAGCATCAATGCGCTTGGCCTGCTCGTCATTCTGCTCCTCGAGCTCTAACCGTTCAGCGTCTGCCTCAACAAGTCGGTTAAAGAGTTCTTCCTTGTCATCACCAGCACTGCCAGCGGCACTCATGGATGCCTTCAGCCGATCTAGGTCCTTCTGTAGACGGAAGATCTCCGCATCCGATTCCGTGCGAAGGCGCAGCGCGCTCTCCTCACCTTCGCGAGCCTCTTGGAGCATGGCGGACATTTCCTCCAAGCGTTCCAGCGCGTCTGATACCTCAGCTGTGCGGCGATCCAACTCACCGTCCAAGTCGCGGAGCTCCTCGTCATGCTCCTCAATCATCATGTCGATGCCAGCTCGCATTTCTTCATTTTCCTCCTCCTTCTTTGCCAACGCGTCCTCGGCCTCAGCAAGAGCATCTCGCAGGCGCTGAATTTCGTCCTGAAGACCCTCGTGGAGAGTGCTGTCTTGGCCCTGCTGATCACGCAGACGATTCACCTGATCTTGAAGAAGAGCCACCTGCTTCTCGTGCTCGTCGTTTTCACCCTTCCGCGCTTCTTGCAACTCAAACAGCTCTTGTTCGCGGGCAGCTAGGCTCTGGAGAAGCTCCTTTTCCTTGTCGACGCCCTCATTCTGGGCAAAATCATCGAGATCTTTGATGACCTGCTCATATGCGGCCGTCTTGTCCCGAAGTTCATCGACCAAGTCATCCACGCGGCTATTCAGGCAATCCATCTCTTCCTTCATTTCTTCCAGCTCGCGTGTCTTCTGACTTTCCTGGTGCGCAAGGTTTTCCATCTGTTCCTGCAGTGATTCGATTTCCTCCTGAGCGGCTTGCAGGTCAGCTAAAGCCGCTTCTTTTTCTTGAGTAAGCTCCTCAATTTCGGATCGGAGTTGGTCGTTGCTATCCTCTGCGCCGCGGGTCTCTTCTAAGGCGCTTCGCAATTCTGCAAGCTCTGCCTCTTTCGCCTCCAGGTTTGTGATGGCCTCCCTCTCGGCTTCCCGCGCAGTTGCAAGGACTTCAGCGAACGTTTCCAGTTTCTCAACACCGTCTGCATTAGACAAGCCAGCATCATCAAACATTCGGCAAGCTTCATCCAGCTTCTCCGTCATCATGTCAAGTTCGGCCTGCAGCCTCTCCACATGTGCGTTTGCGTCATCCAGCTCGGCGGCCCTCTGCTGCTCATGGGCAGCCATGATAGCTTCGCGATCACCGTCTTCAACGCCTGACGCTTCCTCGCCCTCTGACGCGCCAACCTCTCCCTGACGAGCGCATTCCAGCGCGCCCACGAGCCGCTCCAGTTCATCCAGCGTGGCGTCCTTGCCTGCTACGCTGTCTGCGTTATCAGTGAGCGCGCGCGCTATGCGGTCAGTGAGGTTCGCCAGTTCAGCTTCGCGTTTTTCCTTGTCACCTTGAGTTAGTGCGAGCTCCTCGGCAAGACGTTCGGCCTCAGCGTCCTTCTCAGCAAGCGCGCTCTCAAGGTCGGCAATCTGCTCCTTCGCAGCATCCATGCCCTCCTTCGGGCCGTTGCGACGCTGGTACAGCGCACGCACGTTCGGGAACTCGTACTCGTCGATCATCTTCGACACCGCATCGTCCGACACGTCCTCGTTGTGGCGCACGTTCACAGCGCAGTGCAGGCTGCCCAGCGTGAACACGACGTCCTGGATGTCAGCACGCCCAACGTGGCACGCAGTGCTCGCGTCAGTCACGAACGCCTCCATCAGCGCCTCGGGGTGGTTAGCAACAACAACATCCCACTCGTCCTCGTCGAACACCTTCTCGTGCGCGCTCGTGCGCATGCCCTTCGAAGGGTCGGCGTTGTCCACGCGGTTGTCGTGCAGGGCAGCCTCGTCAGCTAGTCGGGCATTGGCCTCCTCCGCCTGGTCGCCACGCTCGCGCGCAGCCTGCAGCTCGTCCATCGTCGCGCAGTACAGCGGCTCAGACGCAACGGTGTCGGGCTCAACCGCGCGGCTAGCGGCCTCCTCCGCAGGCACAGACTCGCTCGGCACGGGCAGCTCGCCGTCCGCCTCGCGCGCCTGCAGCGCGGCGTTGCGCTTCTCGCGGAACGCTGACACTTCGCAACGAAGAGCACTGTTCTCGTGGCGTTGCCGTTGGAGCTCTTCCAAGGCGCAGCGTAGTTGCTCTTGCAGGGCTGCTGTTTTTTGAGTTTGGGTTGCACACTCCCCGAGCATTCGTTGATTCGTGTGCTCCAGCTGCGAAAGGGTCTCTTGTAGGTCAGAGAGTTCTCGCTCAGCAGCCTGTTGCAAGTATAGGCAGTTTTGGTGCTCGTTCCGCAACGCGGCCAGGTCTTTGATGTTGTTTTCTGAATCAGCCTGAAGTAATGCCGCCTCGCGCTGCTGTTTGCGGAGTTGCAGGCGACAGCCAGCAGCTTCGTTTCTACTTTTCTCGAGCTGCTGCTCTGCCTCTAATACACTCGCCTGCCGATCTGCCTCGCACTCACGCAAAGCTTGAAGGCACGCGGACAACTTCATGTCAGAGCTTTCTAGGGCTTTTGCGTACGCCCGCGCACTGTCGTCTAGCTGAGTCTGCAGTTGCTCACACTGCCGTGTGACCTCGTCAACAGCACGCTGGTGTGTCTGTTGAAGACGGCGGGCATCCCGTGCCGCTAATCGAAGATGGTCTTGCTCGGCTTCGTGCTGCTGAGCTACCTCGCGCAGTCGCTCGTGGAGTGCAGTCTTCTCGCGGTCACAGTTAGCCAAAATAGCAGAGAGGGAGGTAATGAAATCTATTCGGTGGCAGTCGGTCAAAACGCTGCGAGCTCCCAAGCGTGCACGGAGCTCCGATGTGCCTTCTTCGATAATTTGGCATCTGAGAATCACGCGAAACACATGCTCCGCGGTCACTTGCAACTTCACATCGAGCTGCTGCAGATCATGTTTGATCCTACGCATCCGTTCGCGTAGAACGGCAAGGGTGTCTTCCCCAAGACTGGTCAGCTTGTCTCTGCGTCGGTCGTTATTAGAGAGGTCGAACTGAAGTAGTTGTAACTGCGCGCGTGCCCACTGCAGAAGAGGGCCAACAGCTTGCGACGCATTGAACGCAGCTTCCTCAAATGCCAGTTGGTCTCCCCCTTTGTACTTTGAAACAAGCTCACTACGACGGGTGGCAGACAGAGTTGCACTTTCAAATGCAACAACGCGTTTTAGAAAACCGTGTTGGCGGAGCACATTTTGCATTGCAGCCCACTGATGCAGTGCTAGTGGGACGCCAAGGACATCTACAACAACTTGTACGACGAGAAGAACAAGTTTTGGTGGATTGGGGTAACGAACAATCTCGCGAAAATGAGCCTCATCAATGCTTTCGACAGCCCTCTGCGCTCGTTGAACTTGGTGAACCAAATCGAGCTTTTTATCCAGCCAGTACGACTCTTCCTGTTTCAGTTTTTTGAGTTCTTCGTGAAGAAGCTTTCGCTGTTGCACAACTGCCAAGTAATCGTTGTTGCTCGTCGCATCTACGCTGACACGCACTGCATGGCCGTCACTGAGTGTTTCTTCTACAACACCGTAGCCTACAGACCAGATGTCGCCATCAAGATACTCATATGTAACAGCTGCTCCTTTGGGTAGCAGACGTTGGTGACGCGTGAGCACTTCTTCAGCCACTTGAGCCCAGTCAGAGGTAATTGGCTTGGTAAGTTCATGGGTCGTCATCGAAAAGAGAAAGTGGAGAGAAGGTGCAACACGGAAAGACGTTGGAAAGAAAAGAAACTACGTCAGTGTGCTGCAAAAGGCTGCTACTATGGTGACACTTGAGAGGAAAGGTGTCCTCCTAGATTTTTTAAAAGGATTGACGACTCTTCTGCGTATTGCTTAGCCACAGTACAATTGAGCGACTGCGGATAGTGCACGAACCATACAACGACGGCACACACAAAAAAAAAATGTGATTCGACAACCGCAAAAATATAAAACGAGTGAAAGAGAGCACGAGAGATCGAGGAAGACGAGGGAGATCAGAAAGACCGAGAAACACGTGTGGTATTGTGAGAGCCGGATGATTGAAGAAAACACAACAGCAGCTACGATTGCATAGAACTGTGTGGGACCGTGTGACACAGTCTGTCAAATGTTTCATTTCGAATGACCATGCAATAGGGCACGTACGGACTGTGTTCGCATGTGAGACAGCTTCCTCTGGGTGGACGTGCTGGAACGTGGTCAACGGTGATACATGCATCCTAGTCGGCGTGCAGTCACAGTCCATCTGAACTCCTCCCAATTTCGGGGAAGGGGAGAAGCAGCGCTAGCAGTCACAAATTGCTTCTTGAGTCTACAGTGCGAAAGAAACGGTGTGGGAGAGCTGCGTCGGCATCCCTATGCCACGCGCCACGTGGAGTCAACAGAGGCTGGTTTTGGATAGAATGAGCCGGTCGACAAGACCGAGCACACGGTTGACCGCCGCCGCAAAGACCTACACGAGAAGCAACAGCAAGCACCAACGATGACAGTGCCAGCTCTCAGTTAGAACACACGGGCGGCAGAAAGGCCTCGCAAGAATTCATCTGCAGCTAGGGCAAGTCTCGAAGACTCCAGCAAAGCTCCTTTGCGTTCGAAGCACACCGTTTCCTGATTAGTAACGTCTGGGGTGTGGCATGCAAGATGGGGGGTACGAAGCACCTGAATTAAACTCTTGCCAAGCAAGTTTATTCTTTTCGATTCTGCAAGAGAATGACTGATGCGGAAGATTTCTTCTCTTGTGTCATCCATGCACACAAGGAGGTACTGTGCAATGTCGAGAAGATTATCACGCTGCATCTGAAGGTTTTCGCACTCAGCGACCAAGCCCTTGTGCTGAGTATCCAACGTCCTAACCACAGTGACCACCTCCGACAGGATGTTGCTGCGAGACCGGTCAGCCTCCTGCACATGCGAAGCGTTCTCGGTAGCCTCTGCAGCGGGTGAGAAGGGTCCAACTTGGCCCTCACTGTGATGTTTGTTGAGCAAGCATTTGTTAACGTTGAGGAATTTGCCGTTGTCGTCAAGAGCACAATCAGGAACTATGAGTTGAATAGAGCTTATGGCCTTCGTAAGGCGCGTTGTTGTGTCCAATGAAAGCAGTTGAGCATGTCGCACAAGCTCAATCTGCTGCTGTGCAGCCTGTAGGCGTCTCTTGGAAGCTGCAAGGCTCAGCTTGGAGGCGTCCAATTGTTGCTGGACCTCAACTTTCTCGTTGACGCCAAATCTTGACCTTTGATAATCCATCACAGAGGTGATCCACTTTTTCAAAAGCAGAACGTCGTTGAGAGGGCCTCCACCAACGGTTTCATTGTTTAGCGAACTAAAATGAGAGCTGCTCAGAAAAGTGTCAAGAACAAAGTTATACACATCTGTGGGGAGCTGCAGTGTTCCAACTTCCTGCACAGTTTCTAGAAATTCTTTTTTTCCAACGGTCCGCCGTGTTGTTGCCCACGTCGGAGGACTCGAAAGCCGCAACACCAAAGAAGCAGCAGCTGACAAAACGGTAAATGCAGGTTCACTAGGCTTTGAAAGGCTACACAGTTTTTGTAGCTGTGTGAGATCCATCTTCTGCAGTCGCCGCTGAGACCATTCTAGAATCATCATCTCCACATTTCCTTTCTCTACCGACGGCTCAGCCTGTAATGAAGTTGACAATTGCTGAATCTGAAGCAAAAGGTTGTTCGCACGGGTTTGTTCTTCCTCGATTGTGCTCAAAAGTTCAACATAATAGCTACTTTGCTCAGAAATTGGCATGTAAGGGGAGAACGTGGCGACGTTCGTGTGCACTCGCCAGATGTGACCATACTGTGGGCCCGTGTCGTCATCAAACGCCACTGTCTTGCCGACCAACATGGTTTGGTTTGAAAGAAATAGGTCGGTGTCGTCGAGTCAAAATGCTACAGTGAGCGCATGCAAAATAAAAATAAATGAAAAGAACGTGAATTGGGAGTGATGAGGTGGAGAAATAAAGAAGTTTTCGAGGGAATCTTACCACTGCATACTGCCTCGACACTAAGCGTGAGCTCACAGGGTTCGGTCGCGAAGAAGAGATTGCCACACATTTCATATCGATGATTTGCACAGTGTTACTTTGTGGGCAGCAGCAGGGATACAAAAAACGAAACGAGAAGTGTGTGCTCAACTACCTAGCGTAGTACTTCGATAAAAGAACCACATGAGCAACCCAAACAGAATCGCAGCATCGCACGTTGTGTGTTACCATTGCGAGTGCACCAGTTGGTCTCATTCACGCGCTGCCTCGGTGCACTATATTTGCTTTCCAGTCTCCATACCACTGGAGAACAATGAAGAAAAAATTGTTGAACACGATAAATGGGAGGAAAAACAAAGGAAAAGAAACGCTCATCTGCGAGACCTAATAGGTGCATTTTTTTATTTATTATCATACTCTAGAGAAAAAAAAAAGAAAAGGTGTACAAGAAAAAAAAGAGGAATAAAAAGGGGAAAGGGAAGATACGACCAAAGATGTAGAAACCAGGAAGAAGAAGAGTGTGGCTCGCATAATAGCTCTCTTCGCACCAATACGATCCCTACAATCTGAAGAAAGGACGAGAATTCTACAAGCCGGGTCTTTAAAACCTGCTTTCAAAGATCATTGAGACGATGGAAAAATATGCAAATGTGCACCTCTCTGGCAATAAAAAGTAGCTGATACGTACAGCACCACAAAAAGAGGGAAAAAGGCTCGGTGACACATACTCGCAAAGCAAACAGCAACAACGAAACTGCATCAGGGAGTTTCGTGTTCGGTCTCTTGGTCAACTGAGTGGCACATCGTGCACATTGCCGAATCTTACAGTCAACTATGTCACCGGTTGTGTTGAATGTCACAATCTGGGAGGAGAACGAAAAAAAAAAAAAAGTGCAAGAACCGTCATTCAGAAAAAGAAAAAATGATGAAATGAGACTATGTTCTCCGATCCGAACAGAAAACCCTGTTGAGACTGCTGGAGAGTTGGATACGGCTGAGCACTGCGGCAAGAGAGTGCGCAATTCGCGGAGTCTTCAGACGCCCAGTGAACAGTCCCAAACTGTGCGCATGGCGTCGCTGTCATGGTTGCGAAGTGACTACCACTCGTTGAACGTGCAAGACAATGGTATCAGTTCAGCTCAGAGGAAGCCATGTACACGTCTGCAGCGTGGAGTTTTTCCGGGACAGCCGTCTCAAATTTGTGCACAAGCTCTTTGAAGCGCTGTGTTTCTTGCTCCACTTCCGTAGCGGTAGGTACAGTCATTTTGCCAAAGTCATCCGTTTGAAGGTTAACTTCAATCTGAGCGGCACGAGAAGCTTCTTTCGTTCCAGGTTTCTGCACGACTGGCGCGATACGTTGGCGCGTTACACCTCGGTAAAGGGTAGCCATCGAAAAACAAGCATCACCCACGTGATATTCCTTTGATGCATTTTTTGGTTTGTAATAGACGTGTAGTGTGATGACGTCTTGGTCCGGTTGCGCGAGGTAAAAAACGAAAGATTCATCGAAGCGAATCACCGACGTGAGCTCCTTGACAGACGTCTTGTACTTTTCCTTTATGGATTTGAGCTTGATGATCACGTAGCCAGGCTCCGTAATTGGCTGGCCACCACGGCGAAGATCAGTCAGTTCAACCACAGACACAACCAGATGTGCTCCTTCTGGGACAGCGCTCCGCCTCCTCTCATCTACCGAGCGCGGCGTCAGCGGCATTTCTGGGGTTAATGGAGCACGAGCACTGGCACGGGGTGAGCGGACTTGACGCGGTGTGGCGGGCTGACGCGGTGTTGTTGATTGACGCGGGGTAGTTGACTGACGCGGCGTGGCTGCCTGACGCGGAGGCTCCTTCCGTGCAGAAAGGCGACGGAGACGATCATTTTCTTCTTGGAGATCTTGAAGCGTATCGTGCCCCTTTCGTTGTGCATCCGCAAGCTGTCGGGCTAGATCGACATTGTCTTTCTGGAGTTTCTTGCTTGCATCGTTGCGTCGGTCAAGTGCTTCACGTAAATCGGCGCATTCATCCTGCAACCGCCGCAGCTCCTTAGCAAGACGTTGGCAAGAGTCCGCGTTGTCGGAAGCAGCTCGCCCGGAGGTATCTCGGTCGCGCTGAAGCTCGCGCAGCTGGTACTCAAGATCGTCAACGAGTTGCTGTAGGCGTGCGATTTCATCATCCTTTGCAGCGTCATGGGTTGCAAGCGCCGCGCCACTCCAATTAGCCTTGCGTAATTGGCGCTTAGTTTCCTCTTCACCATCCCACGCAGCCTCCAATAAACGCATCACATCTTCAACAGAGTCACGTTTGTCCTTTGAAAGACGCCCCGCGGATGCAAGATTCAGGCATTGTGCAGAAATTGCTCCGTGAGTTGACCCATTGTGTTGAAGACTATCATTCTCTTGAATCAAACCTTCAATTTGGTCTTGGTAGTCGCGGTTCATCACGGTGGCCAATGCCTTCCGTTGCTCCGCACTCGCACGGAGACGGTCCCTTTCCTCCTCAAGATCCTCAATTCGTTTTTGCAACGCCGCAGCTTCAACTGTGCCTGCAGAAGGGGCGGAGATATACTCATTTGAAGGGCCTTGAGATGGCGCCACGTTAGCTGCAGAGGCAGCAAGTAGTGCCTCGAGTTCACGGCACCTCAAATTGTCCTCGTCCGCTTTCGCTTTCAACAAAATTGTTTGTGATTTTAGGTCATCTTTTTCTTCTGTCAAAGCGGTGTTCTCACGAAGAGCAGATTCCAGTTGTTTGGAGATCCGGTCGACATGCTGTGCTGAAGATGTCGTGTCGGGGAGGGCCTGATGTGCTTTGGTGGTCGCGGCGAATTCTAGCGTTGTCGTGGCGCTGTCAGGCATGTCGGGCAACAGAGTGTTAGAGGGAAATACACGGCTGGAACGACGCTCTTTGCGAAGCACGTTAATTTCCTGCTTGAGAGCTGCAATCTGCTCTTGAAGAGAAGAAAAAACTCCCTTGTCTTCTCCAGCCTCTTGAGAAGCGGCTTCCTCCAAGTTTTTGATGTGCTCGCAGAAATCACGTTCTTTGATTATCCATTCCTTCTCCTTGCGCCACAGCTCTTGTTGTGCATCACGTAGCTTTGCTTCCAGCTCTTGCACTTCTTCTTTGAGGAGCTTTTCTTGGAGGGAGGAGACGGTAGTTCGTGACCGGGATGTGGAATCACCAGCAGGGCCACCTGTTTCGTGACGCTTGGATGAAGAAGCGTCATCAGCCTTTTTGGATAGCTGTTCACGCTCGTGCTCCCACAGCTCCCTTGCAGCCTTTGCTGTCTCCCGTTGTGTGTCGAGCTCTTGTTGCAACTCCATACAACGGCGTCGCGCATTCTCCACTTCTTTGTCCTTGCGTGCGGTCTCCTTGCCAAAACGTTCCTTTTCCTCTGCTTGGAAACGAATACTTTTTTCCAGCTCAGCGACTTTCGCAAGGGCTTCCTGAGTTTCAGCCCGGCCTTTGGCGAGAGCCGTATTTAGCTCGCTGTTTTCTTTGATGAGCTTGCGCGCTTCCTCACGTTGAGGCACAATGCTGGCAAGTGCGGCACCTTTTTCTGACGCCTTCACCACACGCTGAAGATTGCTATTCTCTTCCTCCAGGACCCGAGCATTCCTGTTAGCCGTCATCAGCTTCTCTTTTGCGTCGCTCAGTTCGCGCAGGTCCGTCTGAAGGTCTTTCACGTACAGCTCAAGCTCATAAATCTTGAGGTCCTTTTCGTCCGCATTTTTAGGAGGAGAATAAGGCATCTCGAGGGTAGTGATTTTCTGTCTGTGTGTGTGTGTGTGGGGGGGAGCTACTTACTCAACGCTTTCAATAGTGAACAAAACTAAACAAGTAAAACTAATAAAAAAAAAGACTAGAACAAAAATAAATGAGGCGGCCCGCTGGTGGGGTTGGAATGCGCAAAACGAATGTGTGCTTGCGTTTTAATTATGTTCGCGAAAGAAAAAAAGAAGAGAAAAAGAGGGGCGGGGGTGGACGGTTTGGGGCAATGTTTGGTTGGCTTTTTTTTTATCCTGCGGGGGGGGGGGGGGCGCCTGGCTTGTCTTTTGGTGTGTGTGGGGGCGGGGCGGGGGCCGGGTGCCGCGGGGCGAGGCGCAGGCCACCCACCAGCCCCCGCGCGCCGCGACTAGCCACCGCCCCCTGGCGGGCGCGGCCCCCAGAGCGGGCACCTGCCTGAGCACTGAAGCCTCGCGGCCAGGCTCTTCGGAGTACCGGAAACCGGACGGGAAAAGCTCAACTGGGTCTGGCCCAGCGGCTCCACAGAAGGCTACTTGGCTGTTTCCGCCTCTGCTGGCTAATTGCACCGTTATCTGTCGACTTTCCTGCTGGCACGCGCGTTTTGCGCGGTCCCCCGCTGTCGACTTGCCGACGCCGCCACGCCCGGGAAGGCCGATCATCGTCCACGCGCGTCCCCTGATGCGCTAGTGTCGCTCCCCGCACCAGCAACCAAAGGACGCACACACACACACACACACGCACACACACACAAACAGACGCAGGCAAACATCAACGCACGCGTAGTTATACTCACGCTTTAAAGGAAACTGAAACACGGTCATATGTACACACAGAAATAGATGTATCGATGTGCCTCTCTGTCTATTTAAACAAACGTACACAGACAGATTACTGAAAGAAATTCGGTCATGCTCGCATCCGGCGCTGTGAGTGATCTGATCCATAACATATCTCAACCAACTGTCAGCAGTGGTGACGCGCCTCATCGATCCTGTCCGACAGAGCTACTCTTGCACACAATGTGCTGTCATCAGCGGAAGGCTTTTTCTCCCTACTGTTCTTGCTGCTTTCTACTGCTGGCTGATTCAGAGGCTGCCTAGGTATCTGTGGATTGCCACGTGTTCCTATTTCGCGCCCCCATTTCTATTCATTTCTTCACTCCTTTTCCCCCATTTCTTTCCTTCGGTGCTCATCACGTGACCCTCGACGTAGTAGCTGATTTACTTTTCTCGTAACAATCTAACGTCATCTCAAGTTATTTGCTTTGATACCGTGTTCCTTTTCAAACTCCATTCATCTAGTATTTTTCTGTCCAGGAAACACACTCAAAGATTTTTTCAACTTAAGAAATTTCAGAAACTGCGGTTTCAAACTTTCTTTCACCCTTTTTTAAACAGTTTGTTCTTTTTGCTTTCACTTGTTTTTCATTCAAAGGTGCAAAGTGTTTGCGGAGAAAGCCTATTTTCTTTACCCTTCAGAAGTGTTTTGTTTTTCTACTATCGGTGTCAGTGCATAGCAGTTCAGCCAACCTGGTGATTGAAATACAAATTCAATCAATTTTCCTGTGCGCGTAGAATTGCTGAGGTGATTTTAAGTTGTGAGAAGATCTTCCGTGAGATTTCTCGTCATAGTCCGTGTTTCTGTTTCTGTTTTTTTTTTCTTTACTTTACTATTATCATCTTTTTTTTTTTGGCTGTGGGACATATACCTTCTCAATCTAGTGAATTACCACGTGAAAAGATACGACCAAGGTACCCCCATTTTTTTCCAGACCTCCTTTTACTTTCGGTTCGCCCGCCCATCCTTCTTGGTGGTCAGTGCTCTGTTGACGAACCTGCTGTTTTTTTCCCCCGATTCAGAAACAGCCATCCCGTAGACTCACAAAAAAAAAAAAACTTAAAAACCAAATCAATAAAAGCACCGTTTCCTTTACCGTTGCGCGCGCAGTTTCTGATCATATCTGCCCCACAGCCCGCGTCTGTCAGTTTCACTCGGAAATACAGTGCTCTCAAATCGTTGTTGGCACATCGCTGAAACACTGTTGATTCCCAGAACAACAGCCCCACTGTGTGTATACCGTGATGGCGCTCCCTCACCCCGCAACGCTCACCGGAATGACCGTTGCTTTTGAGAGGCTTGACGAGCACAACAAGTGGGAGTGGACGATTGGTCTTGTGAAAAGTGCCACTGACCACACTTGCAGCCTTCAGCTGTTTGACAAAAAGCCTTGGATAGAGGCTGATGCTGCGCAAATCTTATCAGCCGAGCTAAACACAGCGTCAGAAAAAATGAAAGCTGCACAAAATGAACTGCTCGACCTTCGTGGACGTGATGAAGGCTCAGCTCCACCAGAAGAAATTGCCAAATGCATCGCTGAATTGAGTGCTAATAGGACTCGGGTGCGGTGCATTGACTCTGACCTGCAAGCAGCGAAGAAAGCGAAAACAAAACATATTCAAAGTCTGTGTTTCGCACCTTCAACGGTCACAATGGTTGTGTGCCTCTCCAATTTGATCGAGGTGGTTCCTTTTACAAATGACCACGTGATCTGTTGCAGCGCGCAACTCTCATCCATTGAGAACACTGCGCTTTTGCGTCGCATCGAGATGGCACAGGAGAACGCGTCTGTGCAAGAGAGTTTCCTGGTAGCGTCATCTGAGCTTCACGTTCTCAAAATGTTCTCGGAGGAGCTTCAAAATCGCCTAACCGCTGAGGAGAACTTTTTCTTTGAGCAGCTCCAGAAGCAGAACTCCACATTCGGCGACTGTACCGACATCCAAGAACTCCGAAACCGCGTACATGAGCTGGAAGGACACGACTGCCGGTACGAATGGAATCCGACCGAAGAGTTGGTGGCAACCAAACACGATGTTACGCTTCAATGGGATGGAGCCGCTGATCTCATCAACCACAGACCCGAGGAACTGCGCAGTGTGTTTGCTGCTGATGCTGCCATGTGCTGTTGTGTTCCAGTACATTGCATTCAAGATATTGTTCTTCAGAATCACAACAGCCATCTTTTTGTGAAGTTTTCTGTGGCCCACCCGTCTCGCGTGTTGGCTTCTGAAATCGACAACCGCATTGCTACTTACCAGTTTCACAGCCTCCGCCATGTGTATTCTGAGTCTTCTTCCGCTCCCAAAATCGGACTTGACCAGGCTATTGAGGACGCTTGCCGTCTGCTCGGCACTGATTCCTCAAAGTACGAAGGGTTTTTATTTGCGGAGTTCATTGAGAACGCCCCGCGCGTGAATCACAGTTATGATCGTGAAGCGTATGAGAGTGAAATTGGAGATCTACTGATGGTTTTGGATCGTCTCAACAATGAAAACCGTTCACTCCAATACTCGCTTGACAAATCTGCTGCAGATTTTAAAAAACAGGCTGCTGCTTTCCAGAAAGATCAGGAAGCGCTAACTCGAGAAGCTTCCCGTCTGCGAGATGTCATCGCAAAACTAAAGGAGCTTGCCGACAAGCAAGAAGAGGAACTTGCCGAGTTCCGACTACTGAAAGAAAAGGCTGAGAAGGCCCGATTTCAGACCCAGTTGGCCTCCCCTCAAAACCGTGAAGTGGAGGAATTCTACGCTGTGACGCTCGAAGAGTACGATCAACAAAAGAAAGAAACTGAAGAAGCCCTATCTGCCCTTGATGCCCACAAGCAACAGCTCGGAGAAACACTCCTAGCGCTTCAGACGGCACAGCAACAGTTGGAGGCTGAGAAGGCAAAGCTGCAGGATTACGAGTCCGCTGTGCAAGAGAAGACCTCCGAGCAACAGGCTGAGGCTGAGCATCTAGCTGAGGAGCTTGCTGCGAAGGAGGCTGAGAACGACGCGCTTGCCGCTGAGGTTGGTGCGTTCCGCGAGAAGCGCAACGCNCCGTGCCGAGCGAGTCTGTGCCTGCGGAGGAGGCCGCTAGCCGCGCGGTTGAGCCCGACACCGTTGCGTCTGAGCCGCTGTACTGCGCGACGATGGACGAGCTGCAGTCGTGTCAGAAAAGCCGCAGCTTGGCAGTCACGGCTCCAGGACCAACCTCGCAAAGTGGTCGTGACGGTGCTGGAACACCGGCAAAGACGGTTTGCTCGAGGCATTTTGCGTTCTTTGAAGGGGAAGGCTGGGGCAAACTTGTGGTTAATCGGCCGAATGCGCTGCTCGAAGCGTTTAAAGTGGATGCCAGCGGTGCGTGTGGTGTCACGACAAGTGACGTCAGTCGGGTTTATTTCGACCTCGACGGTGAGGTGTCAACGCGCAGCAGCGCATTTGCAACGCCTTCCAAAGGCGTCAAGGCGAGTGGTCCCGAGAGTTCTGGTGTGCACGCACCGCGCTCAGGAGGTGCTACCATTGACCGTGCAGAAGTGTCTGGCAGTGTGGCTGGTTCAACGTTTAGTACTGTGTATTGCTCCAGCTGCCAAACTCTCAAACTGCAATTAGAAAAGTGTCAAAAAGCCTACCACGAGTGCCGCGCCAAACTGGAGGCCACTCGTGATCGCTGCAACCAGCTGAGGTCTCAACTCACGCGGCTGCAAGAAGATTCTGACTGATTAACTCATTTGCTCATTCCTTTAGTGTTAATGTCAGTTCCAAAACTTTGTGACTGTTTGCTTTGTGTCTTACCATCACCTGTACTTGTTGATATTAGTAGTTCTTTGAACCTGTATTATTCCGTGTCGATAGTGACCGAAACTGTATCTTTGCGTGAATAAAAGTCTCTTGCACACGTGTGCGTTGTCATGACCGATTTTTAAACCGTGCTTTGTCTGTTAGCTGGCGATTTCGAACGCCGAATGCGCTTTGTTGTGCTGATGATTTCTCGGTTTTTTTGTTAGTTTGTTGGTTTCTCTCAGCCTTCTTTGCTTCACCTCAAAAAAGAAGAAAATAAATCCTCAAACATGTGAACATTGCATCCACAGAGACATGCAAGACGCACAGCATGTGTCGAAATCTGGTTGCGCTGAATCGTGGGCCAAGAGTCCGACTTCATCGCGCATGATCTGATCGAACCTTTTTCTTCGTTTTCTCACTTTTGACTCACACATGCGGAACGTAGCAACTCGCTGATGACGTACGCTGTACCACGGGGCTTGGGTTCTATCGTTTATCGCACCAAGTGCTGCTCAATAGGGGCCTTTGACATGCGCCTCATCGGCATCTTTGAATAATACTCTTCATTGATATTCAAATCGCACACAGTCTTCAATTCACTCCCTTCGTCGTCGTTAGAACACACGCTTGCGTGTCCCCCTTTTTGTCAACGCAAAACACTATTGCAGTCATATTGTAAGTAGTTAATCTATTTTTGCTTGATTCTCTACACAATTTTCCTCTCTCGCTCACACTTTCCGTGCCTGAACGAATTATGCTAAGCCACACCGTCGCAATGGATGTGGCCACCGTGGAGCCAACTTGCTACAAGGGTGTCTTCGGAGCGACTCAGGTTGCTGATGTGCCTTCCAAGTCTGAATGTGCAAAAACTCGCTTGACAAAGAAGTTCGATGGCGACAACTGGAAGTACCTTGTGTCGAGCGTGCCAGTGCTCCTTCGACAGACTTTCATCTCCGAAGCGTGCACGGCACTGAACGTGCCGGAAAAAGCCATTACCGACGTAGAGTTTCGTCTCGGGAGTCTCTACGTAACGTTCCATGTCACGCACGACGAGGACATCTCTCAGGAAGAAATGGATCGCCGTATTGAAGAATTCCCCTTTCGCGAAATGTGGCGCCTCTACAACCAGCGCGATGGTGAGCCTGACGGTGTCGATGCTGCTCTGCAACGCATCAAGGAACTGGAGGACGAAGTCAAGGAAAAGGATCGTGAGATTGATCAGCTTCGCGATGAAAACGCGCAGCAACTGGAGGAGCTGCAACGCAACCTTGGTGGCAAAGCTGAGGAGCGAGAGAAGGATCTTTTGAACGAGCTCGCCAAGGAACAAGGAGCACGGAAGAAAGCAGAGTCGCAGCTCAAGGGTCTCGATGACCAGCTGAAGAAGATGACTGATAACCTGAAGCGAGAGAAAGCCCGTGCTGAGAAGAATGCCCAGCGTCAGAATGAGCTGATTGCAGCGATTATCCAAGAAAACAAGAAGGAGAAGGAGGCAAAGGAGCGCGAATTTGCTGAGGAGCTTGAGGTGAAGGACTACATTATTGAGAACTTAAAGGCGCAGTTGCGCTCTCGCACGAACGCAGGTGGCGACGCGTTCCCATCCGCACGTGATGCTGATCAGTCCGAAGAGTTTGCCAAGTTGATGAGCCGCATGGAGGAAATGGCTGGTATTCTCGAGCAGACGCAGCAGTCAGAGTCCGAGGCGCGTGCGGAAATTCAAAAGCTCACGGAAGCTCTCAAAAACTCAGAGGAGGCACGCAATGCTGAAGCTGCAACGTACGAAAATAACTCTCTTTCTATGCGCCAACAGGTTGAAGCGTTGCGCACGACGCTGCGCGCTGAGGAGCACGAAAAGCGCGCTGCTCAAAGCCGTGCTGGTGACAAGCGCGGCAAGCGCGACGTGAACGCTGAACTGAAAGAGAACGAGACCATTGTTCGTCAGTACGAGACTGCACTTGACAATATCATTGGCACTCTCAAGGACCGCCTTCGCATTCTCCGCGACGAGTACAACTCGTACCTGTTGCAGGCTACCAAGGAGGTTGAGAGCGAGCACAGCATTTTGGAAGGACACGAGGAAGATAGCCAGCGCGTCCGTTCTGCATTCAGGGCATCGTCGCTTACCCTCCAAAAGATTTTCTGGAACACGCGAGAAGAGGAGGTAACCGGCGTGATTCACGAGCTTGACACTGCCGCCGCTACAGCAGAGAAGTCCAGTGCCGCAGTCAAGGTGGCTTTGGCAATGCTGGACTCTAAGCGGAAGTCTTCGGCAGAACAGACCGAATGGATGGACGCTCATCAAAAGGCTATTGAAGATATGGTGGCAACATTGGAGTCCCTGAACAAGCGTGCTTTTGCACGCCAGCTCACTCTCATGAACGGTGCCTCCAATTAGTAGCAGAACTGTAAACTGCTGCAGACGCTGTGCCGTTGTGCACTTAAAACAGTGGTTGCCTGTCTAGTCCTGTGAAGCACAGAAACTTGTGTCCACGACACACGTAGCTCATTTTCTCCCACTCGCTACAACATTCGCTCTTCCGTTTTTCAAGTTTATTTTTATTTTCTTTCCGTGGTATCTCCGCATTCATTCATAGTTCTCTTTTTTCTTTCGCTTTTTGTGTGCCCTTTCCATCTAGCAGTTCTCAGTCAAACGTATCGCCCATTTCATGTTTGGCTGAGCTGAATTACCTTTTTTTTTCCATTCTATTTGAGGTCGTTTCATCATTGTTTTTTTTTCGTTCTTTGTTCAGGGCCTTTTTTTTTCTCACTGTGCTTGCGTTTTACTTGTTGTCCGTGTACAGCTCTGATGTCTTGCTTGACTGCGGTTATGAACGGGATTTGACACGGCGAGATTGGTGTGAACAAAATATATGCTCTGTATGCATTTTTCCCCACATTGTGATGTGTTTCATCATTTTTTTTTTTAAACATCCCATTGACTCTTTGTAACTGGCTCTTTGCTTTTTTTTTTTTTGCTGTTGATGGTTGTTTCGTAGACGAAGCAAAACGTAGATATCCTCGTGTCGTTTTGGTGTCGTCATACCTTTCACTTTTTGGACCCCCCTCGCGACTCTCATGACGATAAAAACGAGAAAAGCAACAACAACGAAAACAGTGTGCTGGAAAACAAAGACGTCTCCCCTTTTTCTTTTTTCATGACGCAATAATGATATCCCTGCGCGAATGATAAAGGTAGCATCACAACGTTGTCTCAAAGATGTTTCTTTCGCAGTGTTCGCACGACTGAAATGAAAGGCAAACACTCCTGACGGCGACGATCAGACGCGTTACCAGTCATGCCAGTTCAGTTTTCCATTGATTTGTCCCCCCCCGACTGAAACACTGAAACAAGAGATCAATACGAACACACAACCCACAAAAAAGAAAAGCCACTATGAAAAAGAACGAAGAATTGTGTGGTGATTGTTTCTAGTCAATTCAACGTTGTTTACCGTACTCAATGTCACGCAAAAATGATAATGAAAATGAAAATAAAAGCAAACAAGTTTACTTGCACGCGAGTGCAACGAACCATCTACGGAGACGTGTAATACGCGGCGCTTGAAGCGCGAGCCTCGAAAGGACAACTCTCTTCTTAACGGGTGAGAGGGGCAGGCAGTTGTGGCAGCCAGCTGGTCCGCGCCGAAGAGAGACAATGAAAAGTCTGGTAATGCTGGTCAGACTGTTACATTTCTGACTACATCTCTCTGCGCGTCATGAACCAAACTACTTGTTCGTGCTGATTCAGTATTTAAGCAGTTGTGCTTAGATCTTTTCTATCAACAGACAATGTGGCAACAGGAATGTATGACGCCATGCATCTGTTGTTTTCGGTTCGTTCCCTCCCGACGTGAATCTTTTCCCCCCCTCGTCATCTAATCATTGTGTGGCGTGATTGACCTGCATTGTTCACCCCTCGCAACTTTCCCGCGCTCTTTTTCATTACTTGTTCCTTTCTTCTACTCTTCTTTTGCTCGCATCACACGGTCGGATGCCCACATCTTGTTTTTTTTTTTGACGGCTGAAGTAACTGCTCAAGTCTTTACCGCACACAAACTCCTAGCTTCCACACCCAAGCAAACAAAAACTTTTCTACCCGTTTTCTCTCAAACGTCAACCATGCCTCACCCTTCCCGCACCGAATACCGCCGCGCGAAGCCCACTGATGAGTCCAAGGAAAAGGCCCCCAGCGCAGAAAATGAGATTCGGGTGACGGCCAACCACGGTCAGCACAGCTACATTTCTTACGCCATTGCGGTGCTCAACGGCGAGGAAGGAAAGGCGAAGAATGACACGATCAAAATCAGCGGCATGGGCGGCGCGATTTTCAATGCTGTCAACATCGCTGAGATCGTCAAGCGCCGTGTCGCTGGCCTCCATCAAATTACCGAAACCTTCTCTGAGACCGTGAAGGATGAGTACGAACCTCTGGACCGTTCAAAGAACCCCGACAACCTCACCGTGGAGCGCAAGGTCTCTACGATCCTCATCACACTCTCTCGCCAGCAGCTCGATGCAAGCAACCCTGGCTACCAGGCACCACTTCCTGATGACCAGGTGACCGAGCAGGAGCAGCGCGAACCTGGCGAGCGCCGTCGTGAGGGCCGTGGCGGCCGTCGTGGTGGCCGTGGTGGCCGTGGTGGCCGTGGTGGCGGCCGTGGTGGAAGCAGCGGCAAGGACCGTCGCGACCAGCGCGAGTGAACACTTCCGTCAGGGAACCGCTCCCCCCAAAAGCACTCGCGCGCTTGATTCAGCACATCCAATTTAGTTTTTTTTTGTTTCTCTTTTCATCTCAAATCACATTGCTTCGGCGTCTTGAGTGGAGGATGAGGATTGAGATGCGCACCCACGTGCGCAGTGTGGGAAACAGCGAAAACGAAAACCGCCAAGGCCCTCTTCTACCACAGGAATCGTGAATGAAAACAGAGAGAAAAAGAAGAAGAAGAGGATACCTTTATATATTGTTCTTCTGCAAGGCATAGTCCCCACGCCCTTTTCAACGTCTAGAGAAGCTTTGTTCTCAAAAACGATGAATAGTATTGTCCGCAGAAGTCATTTGTCCAAGTCTGAAAAGAAGAAGAATCCGAGCAGTATATCATCAAATTAAAGAGAAACAGATTCACCATCACTCATTGCTCTCAACATGAATGATAGTCAGAGGAAACGGTGTGTCGAGTGTTTCTCGTTTTTTTTTAATGAATTCGTCGGTGCCTTCTGTTTATTTATTAAGTGTTATTTGTTCAGATTTTTTTTTATGTGGTTTGCACCCATTCGGTCGGTTGCGTCCCATCTGTTTCGGCTGGGCCGCACGTGAATACACGACGCAGAAGCGGGACAAAACAAACAAACAAACAACAACAAAAAAGGAAGGCCATCTGCGTGAAAACACCTCGCTTCCAAGCCGTTCTCGGTAGAGTCGTCCAGCACAACAACAAGAAGGTCATGCTTCTTTGTGCGCGATGGGTTACCGCCCAATCTCGACATGGCAGACGGCGACTGAGGGTGCTGCACAAACTCAAACCTGACACTCAAAATCAACAACAACAACGGAAAGGAACACCAACCACAACAGGGGAAAAAAAAAGTCAATACCCCCCCCCAAATCGCAAAACACAGTACACAGGAGTATTCTCGGTGCACTACAATTGTCCTCAACTCGGGTGTTCACTGCCAAAAATAGGCAGCGTCCTCAGAGGGCACGCACACAAGTAAACTCAGATGGTTCCACTGTGCGCTTGTTTTTCCTCACAGGTCCCACAACCAACTTCTCCCGGGGTGTGCTAGCCTCCCTCCTCATTCCCCCCGACGTTGCGACGCAGTAGCGCATTTCATGCGACGTGAGTCACGATTGACGTGGTGTCAACTGCATCACTCGATCACTGACAATACCAACAGAAATGCTAGTTTTTCTTCTTCTCCTTCTTCTTCTATTGACCTCCATCTCCTCGTTCTCGTTACCCTCCTTCACTTCGTTTTACTACCTGCGCAATGTCAAGAGTCAACCACATTGTTGTTGTTGTTGTTGTTTTTTTTTCGGTGCGCGAAGGCAAAAATGCTATCTAGTTTGTTCTTTCTTGATGCACACGGTGAGCCTGTCATTGAACTTCAGTACCGTGACAAAATTTCGCGCACATTGTTGGAGATTTTTTGGAACACGTACGTTGCGACGCACCAAGGTGCTACCACAGAAGCCTCGGCCGTCGTGGTCCACAGCGGACATGCATTCGCTCACATCAGACGTAACAATCTCTTTCTTCTAGGCATTTCGAGGCAGGACGATGCCGCACTTGCCATGCTGGAGGAGCTTGTTCACATTGCAGACATTTTGGAGGCCTACCTTAAAGACTTGACGGAGGATGTGCTCCGAGAGAACTTTTCAACAGTTTATCAGCTTCTATTGGAGATTCTTGACTACGGCTACCCGCTCACCACAGATCTCTTCTCTCTCGAGGAGCTTGTACCCAAGCCAACTTTGGAGAGCAAAATGCGTTCTATTCTTGAGTCTTCCCCCGCTCTGAGTAGCGGCGGTCTTGCTATCAATCGTTCTGCTCCAATCCCGGCTAGTACAGTGCTCACACCGTCCCACTCGCCACTGAGCACGTTCAATGGCAACGGCGCGACATGGCGTGACCCGTCGACATTCCACACGACAAATGAACTTCTCATTGATGTGGTGGAATACTTAGATTATATTGTCGACACCGATGGCCGCACCGTGAGGAGTTCTGTTCATGGTGCTGTGAAGGTTAACTGCAGACTTAGCGGGATGCCAGAGGTACTTGTACGTCTGGTCAGCACAGACACATTTGATGAGGTAGGATTCCACCGCAGTGTATTGGTGCCTCGTTATGAGCGAGATCGCGCGGTGAATTTTGTCCCACCAGAAGGCCGCTTCACTCTTCTTCAGTACGTGTGCAAACCCATTCCCCCAGCACTGTCTCAGATCCCCTTCTACGTCGCCCCTCAGGTGCACATTGGCGAAAAAGGCGGTCGCTTTAACTGCATGGCCGGCCTGCGGACGGGTGCAACGAATCTATTCAAAGGTACCGATGGGAACGTGGAGGTTCAGCAGGTGAGTGTTCGTCTTGTGCTGCCTCCTCACACGAAAGGCGTCTCTATTCAGAGTTGCTCCTCTGGCATCACTTCATTTGATCGGACGCGTTCACAGGTGGTCTGGACCATTGGCAATTTGACATCCGGGTCAACCGTGGTCCCCTCTCTGAGTGGCGAGTTCACAGTGGAACCACCGTCGTCGTCCTCGTCGTTGTCGTTCGGTGGTGCAAAGACAACGCAGCGTGGAGCGGGAAATTCACGTGGGAAGGCATCTGCCATGGCTTCGGCTGCAGGCGGAGTCGCCTTTGTGTCGTTTGTCATTAAAAATCAGACAATGAGTAGTGTACGCGTCGACTCTGTGCAGATTCTTAATGAAACGGGAAAGACGTACAAGGGTGTCAAGTATGCGACACAATCCGGTAATTTTGTAGTGCGCTTTGTATGAGCTTGCTCAAAAATACGCTGATTGAAGAATGTGAGGACAACTCGTGTGATGTGCGAGTTGAAAGGACACCAACCATGACTTACCATCGCCCTTTCTTGTGGTTCACGACGAGATGAAACGGCGCGTGGAGGGTGCGGCAGTACCTTCCCTTCTTGCGTCAGATTCGAGTCTTCAGGAGACACTGGACGCACTTCACCTGTCCTAGTGTATACTTCTTTATTTATTCCGCTGTCTCACGCTTAACAGTGCAGAAACGTTGATCATCACTCTGACCAAACAAGCAAAAAAAAAAAAGAAAAAAAAAAACACCACACGCGCACACACAATGCAGCAACAGCAACAGCGGTAACAACACATGAAATGTCAATCAAACACATTTTATTGTACTATGCGGACTAAAGGATGGCACAATCAAATCGTTCTCAACGCATTTCCCTGTGCCACTCCCTAAACTGTGACCAGAGAATTCACCGGCTCCGTGAGTGCCTTTATGGGCAGAAGGCGACCGGGAAGCGCGTCTTACAACAGCGTGGTTCTGCGTACCAGCCGTATTGACAAGAAGAACCAATCTGGACTCGACACTTGTTTTGGCGGTGAATGCAAATCTGATATATATTTATGTGCATATGTGCGTGTCACAACTTTGTTATCCCATTCCCTGGTTTTCGTCGTGCTTTTGATTGATTTTTTTTTTTTGATTGCGCTTACTCTGATACACTCTCATTGCGACAGGCTCTGCGCCGTGTCGTTCTCACCGAATTGACTACACGAGTGTCTTATCCTTCTCATCTCTTCCCTCTTTACGATCTCCTTCTTGCGCCTCGACAGCAATTTAGCGTTTATTTGTTTGCTCTTTGCTCTTTGCACCCGCTCCCCACCACCCAGCTTCCCAGTTCCGCCGCTTTTCTAGCCACAGTGCAGTATCGTAGTCAATAGCGGACAAAAAGGAAGCCACACACACACACACATAAACACAGAGAGGCCCAATGTCCGCTGCTAACCTCAATGATGAGTTCAAACGCTGTGAGAAACTGATGGGCGAACTGCGGAAGAAACTCTCAATTCCGGCTAAAATCGAAATGTACGGGCTCTGGTGTGTTGCGACGCGCGGGAAGTGCACCCGCAAGCAACCTTCGCGCACCAATCTCCTGGAATACGGCAAGTACCGTGCATGGAAGAAGTATGATTCAATGAGCCAAGACGACGCGAAGAAGAAGTTCATCGAGCGTTCTAAAACTCTGTTTGAGTCTAAACTGTAAAACCTGCTGCGCTTTGCTGGCTTGTGCTTTGTTTTCCCTTGCTCATCTTCTTCTTCTACATCTTTTCCTGTTCAAGTGATTACACTTCCAAGTGGTACCCAGGGGTTTGTGAGGCAGAGTGGAAAAAAGATATTGTAGTAACCTTCGCTTCCCTCAAGGCAGCCTTGGTGAGAACGACATCGATTCCGTCGCGAAGATAACGGAAAATATGACGATGGGTCGGTCGTTTTTTTTTTCCTTCTCCACTTGGTCCTTTCGTCGTGCTGCATTGAGTTTGGCGTTTATCTGTGTTAATAACATGTTGCTCAGCAACAACAAGAGCAACAGCAGCGATCAAAACAAACAAACAAACGAAATAATAACAACAACAAAAACAAAAAAGCGCATCCGGCCCAAGCGGCGATTTCTGCCTTTTCTTTTTCTTTTTTTTCTTTTGGCTCAGTCACGCGGTGTCCTTGCACAGATGCAGTCCCACCCTGTCTCTCTTTCCATAGGTGGACCGTCCATCGGTATCGTTCAACCCGAGTGGAGCTTCACAAACACAGCTGCTTCTCTTGCCCCCCCCCCTCGGCGCGTCACGCTGTCCGCTTCACTTCGGAACGCGTGATGTGCCTTCTTCTTGTTTGCCACCATGCTGTCTCTCCGAACCATCTTCCTTCTGTCGTTCTCCTTCCACTCTTCGCTCTTTTTTTTCTTGTTGATGCTATTCTCGCTGTCGTGATGTTGTGCTGTTCACAAAAACACGGTACACCAACGCACTGAACAGCACGAAACAAAGAACTCACTACATTCTTTTGTCTCTCTCTCTTTTTACAACACCGCAGAATGACTGTCCGCACAGAGGAGGCGCGTGATCTGACGCGAGTGGAGCGAGTCGGGGCACACTCCCACATTCGTGGCCTCGGCCTTGATGACACGCTCGAAGCGCGCACTTCGAGCCAAGGTATGGTCGGCCAGAAGGAAGCGCGTAGAGCGGCTGGTGTCGTCGTTCAGATGATCAAGGAGGGAAAGATTGCCGGGCGTTGCGTCATGCTCGCGGGCGGCCCTGGCACAGGCAAGACCGCAATTGCCATGGCCATGGCGCAGTCTTTGGGACCGGAAACACCCTTCACAATGATTGCCGGCAGTGAAATCTTTTCACTGGAAATGTCAAAGACAGAGGCGCTCACCCAAGCGTTCCGTCGAAGCATTGGTGTTCGCATCCGCGAAGAGACTGAGATGATTGAGGGCGAGGTAGTCGAAATCACGATTGATCGTCCGTCAACAAACCCCGCCGAAGCGAGCCAGCGCACAGGGCAGCTGGTGCTGAAGACTTCCGACATGGAGTCCACCTTCGATCTTGGTCAAAAGATGATCGATAGCCTCCAAAAGGAAAAAGTGCAGGTTGGTGACGTCATCACTATTGACAAGGCAACGGGCCGCGTAAACAAATTGGGCCGCAGCTTCGTTCACAGCAAGGATTATGATGCCATGGCAGCCAACACCCGCTTCGTGCAAACACCTGAAGGCGAGCTCTCGAAGCGCAAAGAGGTGGTGCACACTGTCACCCTACATGAGGTCGATGTCATCAACTCTCGGCAGCAAGGCTTCCTCGCGCTCTTTGCGGGTGACACGGGTGAGATCAAGACCGAAGTGCGAGAGCAAATTGACCAACGTGTGGCGGAGTGGCGTGAAGAGGGCAAAGGTGAAATTGTGCCAGGTGTGCTCTTTATTGATGAAGTTCACATGCTGGATATTGAATGTTTCTCCTGGCTCAACCGCGCCCTCGAGAGCCCGCTTGCGCCAGTCGTGATCGTCGCCTCGAACCGAGGCATTTCCCGCATCCGCGGTACCCAATACCGCTCACCTCATGGTATCCCCATTGATCTGCTGGACCGTATGGTCATCATCACAACACAGGCCTACACTGGCGAAGAGCTGGGCCAGATCATCAAGATTCGCTGCGAAGAGGAGGATGTTGAGATGGATGATGATGCGCTCGCGCTGTTAATGATGCTGGCGCAAAAGACGTCCTTGCGGTATGCTCTGCAGCTGATCACGACGGCCAATTTAGTCGCACAGAAGCGCAAGGCCTCAGTGGTCTCCATGGCTGATATTCGCGTTGTCTACGGCCTCTTCAAAGATCTTGCCCGAAGCGTTGAAATCCTGGAGGAACATGAGAAGGATTACATGTTTGGTGAGGACGACGCCCACATTGAGAGGTCAACTCGGACGAAGAAGACCGCGGAAGATGAGGAAATGCCGTAACGACAGAGAGACACCTCTGCCCACACGCGCGCCGAGTCGCGAGAGTATGGAGAACGGCAAGTCAATGACACCCGAGAGGACGGGGTGGTTAGGAGAAGCAAACAAAAAGAATAACACATTATGTGTCAGAGTACTGCGACGGCCACATACCCAATAGGCACCTGCAGATATTGCGGTTGGTGAGCTACGTTGAGCCACTCCACATGCCACACCTCCCCGTTCCTTCTTCTTGTTGTAGAGATGATGGCGTTGCTCTCGCAGTTATTCATGTATATTGGTGAACTAACTTTGTAAAGCAAACAAATAAACGAGAAACGGCACGCTTGTGCACTCGTAAGCTATTTTCCACATGCTATCTGCACGTGACAGATTAAAAACAAGCAAACAAAGAAACATACCACCACCACCAACAACAAAAAAACCCCGAGCGAAATAAAGGTGAACAATGGGGAGCTCAATGACGTAAATGCCATGCACAAATACAAGGGCGCCATTTTATTGCTTGTAAGCCTGCAGAGACAACGCTGTGGCGAACCGGGGCTCAGCCTCTTGTGCTCCACTTATACAGTTCATTTTTGTTTTCTCTCCATTTCTTTCTGTACTCCACACCAGATTCAGCAGCACAGCAACATCAGCTGCGTGGACGCGATTCAGCGGAGCTGAAGTTTTCGTTCCTTCGCGCTTTGCTACGCAGTGACTGGCACACTTCGCAATCCTGACTCGTCTCCAGTCCCCCCTCCCCCTCCCCCAACAGTCATTCTTTTACACGACTCGCCCTTGTTCTTCTCTTTGGTTCTGCGTCCGTTCATGCCCAGATTGTCTCTTGTGCAAGTGCATTGCTTGATATGAGTGACTTTCCTAGGTGTTGTTTGTGCTGTCTATCTGTGGCTTTTGCTACTGCTGGGAAATGCGGCGAAATCTTGCTAGCTTAGTCTATCAGCGTGGCGGACGTGGGGCGCCTTGTGGTGGCTCGCACCCCAGTACCTCGTCACCTTCTCCTGTGAGCCCCACACCGGCCCCCGCTGTTGTCGAGTTGTTCAACAGGACATGTGAAGGGCTCTTCCGAAGCAGCATGTATCGCGAGAGGCTGTGTCGAACGTGCCACGAACCGTCTCCCCAGGTCTTGAAACAACTCCTGGATGAGTTCCGCTGCGATCGCGGCGTGTGGGCGAACAGCGCATGGAATCACTCCTTCACAAGTGCGACAACGCTGACAGGTAGAGCCGACTTGTGCGCGGAGCGTTTTTCACGCTGGTACGTGGCGCGCCAGGCACCACGCAAGGTTCGGATGAGCGCGCCTTGGGATTGGTATCCACACGCTCGACTCACACATCGCACGTTTTATTTCCATCACGGACCAACCAACAGCGGCAAGACACGTGCGGCACTTCAGGCTCTTGTGGGTGCGCGCAGTGGCGTCTATGCCGCGCCGTTGAAGGCGCTCGCTGGGCAGGTTTGGCGTCAAGTGAACGAGCACGTGCCGTGCGATCTTCTCATTGGTGATGAGAGGCGGTTCCGTGGCGATGCTGAACACGTGTCGTGCACTGTGGAGATGACTCCAGTGGATGTGCTCGTTGACGTCGGCGTCATCGACGAGGTGCAGTTAATCGGCGACAAGGATCGTGGCTGGGCCTGGACCCGGGCGCTGCTCGGCCTTCCCGCACGAGAGATTCACTTGTGCGGAGAGGAGCGAGCTATCCCGCTGGTGGAGCAACTCCTGTATCAAACCTACGAGAAGAAAAGGCTACACCTCGTTGAGCATCGTCGCCTTGTGCCGCTTGAGTGTGGTCCGTCTTTGGGTGGCGATGTGCGCAATGTCGAAAATGGGGACTGCTTAGTGTGTTTCTCCCGGCGTGGTGTCCTTGGCCTGCAGCGACGCGTGGAGGCATCCGCACCAGGCGCACGCGTGTCCTTTGTTTACGGTGCGATGCCATTTGGCGTGCGTGAGCAGCAGGCGACTCGATTCAACGACGGCGTTCAGTCTGTCGTGACGGCGAGTACGCCTGCGAGTGCCACACCCGCTGCACGGCACGTTCTCGTGGCCACAGACGCGGTTGCGTATGGCCTAAACATGAACATTGAGCGCATTGTCTTCACCACACTGAACCGCTTCGATGGCTCGCAGACGAGTACGCTGCCGCCGGCGTTGATCAAACAAATCAGCGGACGCGCAGGGCGGTTTGGTGTGGCGAGACAGCACCCCGTAGGCCGATACACCACGTTGCATGAGGAGGACTTGGTAACTCTCCAGGCTGCCATGCAATCGACTGCGACGCCATTACAGCAAGCCGGACTGCTTCCCTCTTCCGACATTCTCCAACTGTACGCAGAAATGCGTCTGGCGCAGAATGCCAGGAAGACCTCAGCCGTGGCCGCGACAGCACGCCCACAGCGAGGAGACCCACCGCAACCACAGGCTGTTGCGCCAACGAGCTTTGCCAATCTCCTGCGCGAGTTCATTCAAGAGTGTCACCCCACTTCTTTGTTTTTTGCCTGCGATATGACACGGTCGCTGCTGCGCGTCGCGGATGTGCTTGAGCCGCTTACCAGCCTTTCACTTCCGGACCGCATCTTGTTCTGCTATGTGCCGCTCAACGACAGCAGCGATGACACACTTCAGCTGCTTTGCGAGTGGGCACGTGCACATGCCTCAGGTTCTCACGCTGAACTGCGTGTCGATCAGCAGGCGGACCAGGTGGCGTCTCTTCCAGCAACATCTGAGCGACGAGCTTTGGAAAAAAGACTGCAACAATGGGAGCGCCTGTACAAACAGTGTGAGATGTACTGTTGGCTTTCGTGGCGATTTCGAACCACTTTTGTACAAGAAGGCGCAGGATCCGCCACAAAAGTGCGTTGCTGTGAGCAAATAGCATGCATCAACGATCTGCTGGCGCGCACTGACTGAACAAATCGAACACAACCTCCACTACTACTACTGCAAAAGGAAAAATGCAGTGCAACCACCACGCACAACCTTCCTGGTCACATTTTTAAATTATTCACATCACAACACCCAAAAATGAAATGCAACACGAATTACGATGAAAGAAATACACCATGGCGTGCGTGTCAACTTGAGTACGATACCACCCAGAAAGGTTCACTGCCGCTGTCCGTGGCACACCCAGTGCGCAGGCAAAACAAAATAAAATAAATTAAGAATAACAATAAACAGGATCTGAAGCCTTAGGACTCAAGACGTCTCCCGTTTCATGGAGGATATTGTTGTTCTCCTACTGCCACCGCCCCCCCTCCGCGTACTACAACGCGTGCTTTATTTGACTGCTCTCTTGCGACTTTCGTTTGATTTCTGAATTCCCCTCCCCCATCTTCTTCGCGCTGCCGCTTTTTGTTGTTGTTCATGCGTGTGCTCCTCACCGCTCTCTTGGGACAGTCATCCCTTCTACTATCGAAAACTGGCTTACTTCTTCACATGGGTATCGCCGACAGAGTACGTGGGCTGTTTCGGCGCCGCAAACGCAATCGCATTGATGAGAGACGATCCGTCTACGCCGGAGATGGGCACACGGAGCCACAGTGTCGCCAAGACTTCTGCGACAACACGGTGACGAGTTCAAAATACAACATCATCACGTTTTTGCCGCTGAACCTGTTTGACCAACTTCAGAGGCCCATTAGCATTTATTTTGTGCTCATTTCAGCCCTACAGTTCATTCCCAGTGTGGCACCAGTCAATCCTTACACGACACTGTTTCCACTTGCCGTAGCGCTACTGGCGAACACGATCAAGGAAGGATTCGATGATCTGCGCCGTCATCGTCAAGACCGCGAGAACAACCGACGCACGCATCGCATCGTTGACCCTCGCACGCGCCGCACGAGGGAAGTGCCAAGCAAAGACATCCGAGTTGGCGATGTCGTGGTGCTGGGCCCCGCTGAGGTTGTGCCGTGCGACGTGGTGCTGCTCTTCACGTCCGGGGCGTACGGTGAGGCCCTCATCTCGACAGCCTCAATTGACGGTGAAACGGGCACGAAGGAGCGCCGTGCACTGCTCAATGACTACATCAAGCGGTCACCCCACGATCGAGAGACCACCGCCACGTGCACAAGCGGTACCGCCGATCGCTCGTTTGGCAGTGCTCTGCTGAACAACGTGGATATCGAGGCGGCCATGGCCTTCACTCAACAGTCGCAGCTCATTTTGGATGCGGAGGGCCCCAATCCTTTTCTGCACACGTTTACCGGCACTATCCAGTACTCGACGCCACCCACCACCACCTCTAACACACACAACTTCGACGTGCGACGTGCGCCGGTACCACCCTTGTCCTCCGTATCCACACCAAGTGCGTCTGCTGTTCGTCAGCGGTTGCTGTCAGGGACCAGCAGTAACTCAAACTTTGAAGCAGACGAGACGAGCCGCCTCCTAGCGAGCGAGGACGGTCCTGGGAGTCGCAACAGTCACCGCGCTCAAGGCGAAGCGCGCACCGCACCCCTTCCCCCGTTTACAGACGCACGCAAGCTGCAAGCTGTCACATCAGATAATGTGATTCTCTCCTACAGCCGTATCGAAAACACACGCATAGTTCTCGGTCTGGCTGTCTTTACCGGCATGGAGACGAAGCTCAGCATGACGCGCAACACACCCACCACTAAAGTGGCTTCGATTGACCGTAGTCTTAACCTGCTTGTAATTCCTATCTTTGCTTTCCAGTTTACGCTGGTTGTGATTTACAGCTTACTCTCGTGCATCCACTTGTCAAGTGCATCACACCAGGCGTGGTACCTGGGTATCACACGCCAACACGGTGTGCCGTCCAATGAGTTCTTTCCTGTACTACCTCTTCGTTTTTTCACGATGCTATCTCCCATGGTACCCATGTCGTTCAAATCCATGCTGGAGCTGTCCAAGGCCTACGTGAGTGCTGTCATTAGCTGGGACGAGGGCTTGGCGTATGAAGGCAAGCCGGTTATGGTGAACAACTCTGCGTTGGCGGAGGAGCTGGGAAAAGTCGAGTACGTGCTGAGTGACAAGACGGGCACGCTCACCCAGAACGAGATGCGATTCCGATGCCTCGTGACGGCCAACGAGCCACCCGCGCTTTACGAGCACGTCAGTGCCTGTCATAGGTCAGGTGATGCGGCGGGGGACAGCCCGGCATCTACGCCTGACACTCTCCCACAAGACGCGACGAATTCACTTCCGTTTGTTCGCGTCAACCGCGCGCAAACCGTGCCACACGAAGTCGGCTCAACGACAGAGTGGCTCACTTTTGCCATGGCCTTCTGCAATACCATTGAGCCTGCCATGTCCACCTCGCCATCGCAGCCTCCAGAAGAGGTGTCTCCCTGCCCCGATGACGCGGCGGACTCGCACCCACGCACAAGGTGGCTTTCGGTCTCACCCGACGAGGTCGCACTCGTGGAAGGCGCGGAGGCACTCGGGGGGCTGCGTCTCATGCAGCGATCGCGACACCGTGCCACGGCGGACTACGTGGTTCGCCGTGCGGAGGCACATGGGGCAGCTCCGATGACTGTCAGCGCCTCTGTCTGTCGGGTGCTGCCGTTCACCTCAGATCGAGGTCGCATGAGCGTCTTGCTGTGCGTTCACCGTGAAGGTGTCCCGTGCCCGGGCGAGGCCTCGTCTCCAGCGGAGGGTGGCGACTACGTGGTTCTCATGAAGGGGTCTGACGAACGCGTGTTGCCCTTGTGTCGGCATAGTATGCGACCTGGCCAGTTCGAGGAAATTGGCGCAACACTGGAATGGCTGGCTTCGCTCGGTCTCCGGACGCTGGTGTATGCTTACCGCCGCATGAGTGCCGCAGATGCGACACGTTGGTTGGAGTCGTATGAGACCTTGACTGCCCGCTGCGTAACTGCCGACGACCGCCAGGCGTGTATCAAGAAGCTCTACGGTGAGCTCGAGAGCGACCTCCACTACTGTGGGTGCACGGCTGTCGAAGATTTGCTGCAGGAGGCGCTTCCCGAAACTATCTCGCAACTGCGTCATGCAGGCATTCGGACGTGGGTGCTGACCGGTGATCGCACAGAAACTGCACGGCAGACCGCCGTTGCCAGCGGGCTGCTGCGACCGTGCGATGCGGTGGTGTCGCTGATTGCTGAAAGCACCGCTACACGTCAGACCACGGCTGACCACTTTGGACACGTCAAGCATCACATTGATCGCGTATACGGCGAGTTGGAGAGACTAGGCGTCGTGGCAGCGGATGATGTGTCAACGGGATGCTCACGATGGTCGCAATGGTGGCGGCGGTGGTACGCTGTGTCGGGGCTGCAAACCATTGTGCAGGAGTTCACGAACCGTCGTCGCATCGACGGCGACGGCGCTGTTCTGAAGCCACTGAACAGCAAGTGGCGTAGTATCGCGCCGTACTGCCACATGCCCCTCGTACAGGCGTTCACTACAGTCGACGAAGCGAGATCGACTGCTGATCTCCACGGCAGGGCCACGCAGCTCAACTACTGTGTGCTTCTATCGGGAGGTGTTACCAAAATGGTGTTTGCGTCGAGTGACGCGGAGTTGCGTCGCCGCTTCCGTCTCGTACTGTTGCACGCACAAACAGTTATTTGTAGCCGCAGTGCGCCGGACCAGAAGGCTCTCTTTGTGGACATGGTGCGTGCGTCAGGCAAGGTGACGTTAGCCATTGGCGACGGCGGCAACGACGTGGCGATGATTCAATCCGCCAACGTGGGCGTCGGTATTTGCGGACGAGAGGGCAGTCAGGCCGCGCTCGCTGCCGACTTTGCCATTGGCGAATTCCGCCTACTTGCTCGCCTGCTGCTCGTGCACGGCCACATGGCGTACGCGCGAAGTGCGATGATTATTCAGCAGAGCTTCTGGAAGACAGTGCTGGTTGCGTGGGTGCAGATGCTGTTCAACTACTGGACGGACTTTTCAGGGGTGTCGTACTGGGACTCATTCAGCCTCATGCTATACAACGCTATTCCCACCGTGCCAGTGACATTTCTGTGTGTGATGGACGTCCCCCTGTCATCACTGCAACTATTGCAGAACCCCCAACTCTACGTTATGTCGCAACGCGGTCGCTATCTCAATGCGAGCACCTTTTACGGCTACGTTCTGCGCGCGCTCTTGCACGGCTCTTTGGTCTTTCTGCTCTCCACGTGTCTTCAGAGCTCCGGGACTGGTGGGATACTTCGCGGGGGATGGGAGCTTGATCGTCAAGGAGACTTCTACGCGGCATACTTCGCGGTCGTCACGATCCACACCTTCACGGTGTGCATCGAGTCTCACAGCATCACCTTTGCGCACTGGCAGTGCTTTATCTTTTCAGTATGGTCGTGCTTCTTGTGCTTTGGGCTCGCCGCAGCCACGCCCGGAGCCAACCAGTCGTTCTCTGTCCTGCTACGCAACCCATCCTTCTACTTGCATTACATGATCCTCACAGGTGTCGTCTCCCTGTCGCTGAGCCTCTACGCCACAGTCAAGGTTTTTTGGTTCCCTGATCTCCTGCAGTTGCAACGAATGGTAGTGCACACCGTTAGTCAAGGCCTCTTCCGCCGTGTCTGGGGTGCGGCGAAGCAGCGACTGCTGTGCTTGTTGTGGAGCGATGAGAACCCTTCCACATTCTGGGGGTCGTTATTGCCGCTCCCTCACTGTCACAGCTCATCGTACGGACACGTGTGGGAGGAGGAGGTCACGACAGGACTTGAAAACGAACAACGAGCATTAGAAAACCACACCGTTACCGTTGTCTAACAACTCGCATCTCACCTTTGATCTTTTTTTTTTTTGCTCTTTTAGCGTTCAACAATACCGCGCTTCATCCTATCTTTTTTTTTTTGTTTAGCTTCTCCCTCCGTACTGTCTTTGATAGCTTACCTTTTCTTTTGTTCTTTTGCCCCCCCCTTTTTGCCTTTTGCTTCGTGCTTCATACTATTTGCTACTTTTTTTTTTTGTGGCTGAGACCAAATAGGACACACACGCACAGCCAAATGTCGTACGGCTCTACTCAACTCTCACTCTCCTTGAAACAGAGGGAATAGGCGATGACACCAAAAAGGTGAATCCGCTTCAGTGATGCTGAACTCAGTCACTTGATGCTGTTTCTCTCTCTCTTTTTTTTCCCGAGTGCATGTAATGAACAATGGAGCACCATCGCCGCTGCAACAGCGCGATCGTGTACTTAACACTGCTTCTTAGTGCTGCCTTTACTCCTGCTGCTTCTCCCCGCCCTTCTCTCTGTTTCCTCGTGTCTGCGTTTCCTCACGCTCTCACTTCTCCGTCTTCGATCTCGCACGACATGAAAAGACGTCACTTTTCTGTCTCCCCCTTTTTTTTTTCATCGGCGCGCGTATGTATCGCAGTGCTCGTGGGGCTGTTCACCACATCGCCACCCGATGTCGCATTCCTTTCTTTCCTAACCGGGCCAAACCCAATCTGCCCTCACAGATCGATGACGATATACAGGCGATGGTGCCAGATTTTTTCGTGCCTGCGTCGATGGTGGCCCAACAGGTGCAGCTGCGTGCTCTCCATGATCCGCACACCCATCCTGCACCTCCCAGCGCTGGCACGAACCCATTTCTTCTTTTTTCTCACAGCCCCGCGCAAAGATGGCTCGAATGGTCGGCAGACGGCCAACTCGTGCGGCGTCGCCGCGCACCACACGCTCTCCGCAGTACTGCCACCACCATAACCCACGCGGAGCACCAGCGTGACGATGCGTGGTATGGCGCGCAACAACACCACGCACAGAATACACCCTACTTGTTCACCATGTCGTCGCGAAAGACGTGCGCCGGCCGCGACTTCGCGGCACTCCATGATGCCATTGAACTGGCTGCTTCCACAATCCCGACCTTTCCTGTGCCAGTCACCGCGGCTCGCGCTGTGCTGGAGACGTGGTGGCGTGTGGAGGATCTGTCTGCCTCCACAGCAGCGGACATGCACGCGTCTGTGGCGCGACATCGAGACCGTGCTGAGCTTCGCTGCCGTTTCCCCACCGCGACCGCCCTTCTGGACCACCCACAACTGCAGTTTGTGCTTCACTTCTCCTCCCTTGCGGGCGATGCCATGGAAGGGAGCGGACCCACCCACGTGCAATTGCACCGTCGGTTCTCACACACCAAGCGCGGTACTGCCGATGCACTGTATGCTGGACTTGGGCTGCCATCGTTTGAAATGCCGGCAATGACAGTGTTGGATGACCTCACCGCAGCCAGTGCCTTGCCCAGCCCCTCTCCGTACCCGTGCGCGGTCGCCCGTGTCGAAACAGTGGCAAACATCGCGACGCTCCTCGCTCGCCTGCTGGACACGCCCCGTGGTGTGTCACAGGCCAGTCGTCCGGGTCCTACGCGTTGCGCTGAGCCAGTGGCAATGTGGTCGGACTCTCCTGATTGCGCTCACGTTGTCGTGTGGGGAGGACACGTGGACCGTGACCAGCTGCTCCTTCATTGCAAACTGACGCTTCCTTTTTCGGCACTGCGCGGCTACCACATCTCCCAAGAGGACTCGGTCGCGCTTGCATCCGCAGTGAACCGTCTTGTCATTATCACTCCCAGCCTTGCCTCTTCGGCGATACTCTCTCTGCAGCTGCAGTCAGCATGTCCGTCGCTGTGTCGGTCTGACTTGGGGGCATTGGCAGAGAGTACGGGCGTGCCTCTCGGTGAGCTGTGGCACACGGCGACTCCACAGTGGCAGGCCCTGCACCTCGCCCGCGTCGTAGGGGTTGCGTCTCTTTTGACGATTGAAATCCAGACTGCGCCGAGGCTCTGCGGCGCAGCGGAGATGCTTGAGTGGGGTGGCGTCGCGGTGGAGGTGGCTCGTAGGCTCGTGCAGCGTGATGCGCAAGTCACGACAGAGCTGACCCGACTCACGACTTCCGCCACACCACACGTCTCACTCGCGGCCCGTCTCGCCTCTCCCCGGGGTGCTCGCCTTCTCACTGGCACCGACCGTCGCCTGCTGTGGCTCATCGGCGACATCCAACGCCTCAGCATGATGGCGAAGGACGTGCGCTGTTCTTCAGTGTTGTCGCACTACAGCGACACATTGGCACGCATGAGTGGTGGAGAGAAGGACCGTCTTCTTCAGCGACTCGTGGCACTGTGGGGACCCGAGTCGTTTCACCCTTGGCCACAGGCCCAGGGACAACCCGCTTCACCCCACGTTTCTTCCAGCGTCGCACGACCAGAGAGACTGGTTCATGGTGGCGCGATACCACGCCCTCTCGCACCCACACCGGACGTCCGAAAGGGCAACGCCGATACAACAGCCGCCGAGAACAAGGACGCGCCACAGCCCTTGCCGGGTGCGGCAGAGCTCACAGAGCCTATGACCACAGAACAGCCCCGGTCGCATTTTTCACCCACGACACCGTCTTGCGACGGTGATGACTGCTCACTGACTGTGGCACCAATTGATGCCGACTTTTTGACACAAGCCATGACCCCGTCGACGTCCCCAACCGCGGTCGCAGAGGCTTCACGAGGTATGCGGGCAGCGACGACACGGCCGTACACCGCGGACAAGCTTGCAGCCTCACCCGACGCGCACCTGCCACCGTCGTTTCTCGGGGAGATGTGTCCGGACACAACACAACGGACTCATCGAACTGGAGTGCACCGCAGTGAGAACCGATCCTTGTTTCGCGGCGAGCCCAAGAGGCGTCGTGTCCAGTCATCTCGCAGTCACACACGCCTTGACATGCCTGCACACGAAGGCACTCTTGCACTGTCCACAGTAAGCGATCTGAACGTACCACTGGAGTCGATCGAATCACACGAAATCGCTGCGGATATATTGGGGTCTGCCTCATCGCATTCCCAGCGTCGTCTGCACCCGTGGCAGTGATTCGGTTCTGCATTTTTGTTTCTCTTTCTTTTCTTGATTCGTAAGCCTGCTATCTTTTGCCCTCCCTCTTTTTCTCTCTGCTACAGATTTTCTCTTCCAGTCTACTCACTCGCACGTGCTTGTTGCTTTGAAAGCAAAACAAAAGAAGTCTCTTTCAGGACAGAGTGGCGGCTGCTGTTCTTCATGGTTGCCACCCGGCGCCTTGCATGACCGTGCACAGTACGGCGCGATGCCAGCATGTCTGATTCTGATGGACTTCATTTGCGGCTCATTTTCGTTGCCTCTCCGTTTCGACTCTCTCCCTCTCTGACTTTCTACTCCTTTTCTCCTGCATCTACTCGCTATCGCCGATCACGAACGTCTCACGAAATAGAAAGTGAACACAGCGTTTATTGGGACCTTGTTCTGACCCTGCCAAATCGCTGCCCCAAGAGAGAAGAAAAAAAGAAAAAAAGAAAGAAAAAAAGGAAAAAAAACAAAAAAAAGTGGCGCATAGCGCGACCAGTAAGTACTCGAGAGAGGCTTATCAGTCATTTTTGTCATCTATCGTTGGCCGCCACAAGAGCACATTAGCATATTAGCACTGTGTTACGCCCCCCCCAAAAAAAAGAGCCGTTGCGTCTTTCCATTGTCTACACGGTTGGTTCCCCTCGTCCTGCTGGATCTACACACAAAACCGCACTCTGCGCACGCACCCTGGGTGAGGCTGCTCTGAATTGACCCTTCTTTACCACCAGAAACACACTTACGCGCGCGCCATGTACGGCTCTCTCTACCGGTTGCCCCGGTCTCAAACGCAGCGGCGCAGGGTTGCGATGACGCGCTTATTTCTCATCACGTCGCTGTGCTCTGCGCTTCTCGCGATGCATGTGGCTCACGCCGAAACAGAAACCCTGTCGTCGTCTCCAGGCTTCGAGGAGGGAGGGGAGAATGCGCTGGATGCCTCTGGCTGGACCTTTCTCGTCGTTGCAGACACCATTTTGCTCTTTTTTGCTGCTCTCTTTGCGGGCCTCACGCTGGCATTGAACGGTCTTGACACCCTCTCGCTCGAAATTATCGCTGATAGCGGCTCCGAGCCGGACAAGACGCATGCGGCGAAGATTCTGCCGATTCGACAACTTGGTAATCAGTTGCTTTGCACTCTCATTTTGGGCAACGTGATGGTGAACACGCTCATTGCGCAGATCACCGATTCCCACCTGCACGGCTGGCTCGCCACCATCATCTCCACCGCGTTGACCACGCTTGGCGGTGAGGTCATTCCACAGGCCCTCATGTCTGCACATGCGCTTGCGGTTGGCTCCAAGTCTGCACCGATCGTCAAGTTTTTCGTCATTCTCTTCTATCCCGTTGCCAAACCGCTCGCCATGATGCTTGATTTTTTCATTGGCCCCGACCCTGGTCAAATCTACGAGCGTGAGGAGCTGAAGAACCTCATGGTAATGCACGCGGCACACGGTGGGGAATCGGGCATGGCGACCGGTGAGGTCGACCTCATGGTGGGTGCCATGGAGCTTCACGAGAAGACTGTGGCGGAAGTCATGACTCCCATCTCGGAAGTCCTCATGTTGGAGGCCAATGAGTTGCTCAACGAAGAGACCCTTCAGCTCATTACGGACCGTGGCCACAGCCGTATCCCTGTCTACCAAACGTCCAAGAATAACATCATTGGCGTCCTCTTCGCGAAGGATCTTCTGATGGCGAATCTGCACGAAAACACCAAGATTATGCTACTGGTCAAGTTCTACAATCGCAGCTGTCACGTCGTGCCAGTCGAAACAAAGCTGATCTCGATGCTCAAGTACTTCCAGACTGGTAACTCTCACATGGCACTGGTTCAGGAAGTCCAGCAGCGTCCTCAACGTGACCCGTATTACGAAATCAAGGGCTTGGTGACGATGGAGGACGTCATTGAAGAGCTGATTCACAGCGAAATCTTTGACGAGTATGACGTGGACCCTAATCAGCCCAACGCTGACGCACACCTGCTCACCGGCCCCGGCTCACTCATGCGCAGGCACATTGGTCTCTCAGCGAAGAATGCACGCCGCTTCCATCTGAACCACAATCAGATCAAGGCCGCGGCTCTGTTTCTTTCCGAGGTCATCGAGGAACTGAGCATGAAGGATTCCAAGACAGTCTCGCAGGCTCTCGGCACGTTAGTGCCAGCCTATCGCGTCCGTGCCCCGAAGGATGCGCGTGGCTTGCCGATAGACGATCGTCAAAACGTGTGGTTGTATCGCGATGGCGTGCCTACACAGTACTTTACACTCATCATCTCCGGCTGCGTTGAGGTGTTCGCTGGTCGTGAAGGTATTTCACTGGAGCTGGGCAGCTGGTCTGTCGTGGCGTCCGAGGCGTTGCACACCGACCTGCTCATTCCCAGCTTCAGCTGTCGCGTCGTGCAGGATGCGGTGCTTATGCAGATCACCAGCGAAACGTTTAATGAAATCTTGAACTCCTGCTCTGGAGGCAACTCTGCATTGTTAGAGAGTACACCTTCCAACGCGAGCCAGAAGGAGTTGTAGCTCCTTGTCCCCCCCCCCCCAAGAGTATTGCCTCCCCCTTTTTTTATTGCGATGTGCTTGTGCCTGTTTCCACGCTGAAAAAGGGACTGGGGGAAAAAAAAAGCTGCCGATTGAGTGAGAGTTGTGCCTTCGTTCAGGTGTTTTCCTTTTTATTGTCTGCTGTTGAGCATACTGTTTTGTTTAAAGCTAACACCAGTTTGCACAACAGGAAAACATCAGGAAGGGGATGTGACATAACAAACATAATTGTCAGTACCATGCCAAACAAAGCTGTCTGGCTCTTCCTTTTCCATACTTTCCTTTTCCCCACTTTTCTACTCTTCCTCTTTCTGAGTCTCAGTGTTGTGTGAGCACACGCATTGTGCAAACTGGCGCGTCTGTTTCACTCTCTTTTCTGGCTCGTTGTTGTGAAAATACACAAATCACTTGAAATATGCAGCTCGACAACGTGAGATGCAAAACAAAAGTTAAAAGAACAAATACGGAATAACACGCAACACAGCGGTGAACGCTGATACCCACTCCCTGCAAGGAGTGAATACACATAGACGCTGTCAGTGAGGCTGGTTTGCTTGAATGAGATGATGTGAAGTATCAAGGTGTCAACTCCCCCGTTTCACTTCCGTTCGTCAGATTGTTGCACGTGGTTGCACAGTAGGGCGGCTGGTGCACCGCGAGTCATCATATATATCGCTTTGTTTTTCTTTCATTGCGAGCTTGTGGCATCTGTTGAACATAGTAAAGATTTTTTTTTGCCTCCCTCCTCTTCTCTGACGCCAACCTGCACGACTCCACACCTCCGTATATATCCTTTCTCTCTCTCTCCCGTCTCCCCCGTCTCTTCCTCGTCCTCCTCTGTCTGGTGGTTTTCTCCGCTTGCATGCACTTTCTCAATACTATTCGAAGCGTTTTTTTTTTCAGTTGCGTTACTTGCGTACCCCCCTGTTGTGGTGCTTTTCATATCCCCGGTGCACTTCCAAAGCTAGCGTTGTGGGTTTCTTTTCTTCTAGTCCTTTCCTCTATCATCGTTGAATTCTTTTTTTTTGTCATTTGCTGTGTCGCGCGATGACATCAATGGGCGTTGGTCGTGGCGCTGACAGTGCCGATCATGCCTTGTTCCAGCTCGACGAGCTTGACGAGCTGCTGCGAAGCCACAACGATGAAGACCAAGAGGCGTTCCTTGCGTATCTCAAAAGTGATGAAGATCTCAGCCTCACCTTGCGCCACCACGACGATGAGCTGAGGCGCGTGTGCGATGAGTTTATCCAAGAGCACGTGCACAACGCGTCGAGTATTTGCGAACTCTACCACGCCTACTCGGACAGCGAGAAGAAGCTGGACCACTTTGAGACGGAGATTCTCACATTTCAGCGCAACCTCGCTGAAACTTCCGATGATATCGCAAAGATGCAAGCTCAGACGGATGGCCTCGTTTGCAGCGTGAACAATCGCAGGCAGGTGAGTAACAAAATCAATGAGGTGTACTCGGCTTTGCAAGAGTGTGACTCGTTCTGTGAGGAGATCGCCACCAAGGAGGTCAGTGCAGCGTACCTTGGCAGTCTGCGCGAGCTCAATCATAAAATCTCATTTTTGGCCAGTAACAAGGCACTGCACAAGTCTGCCGTGGACAACGAGATCCGCCCCAAGCTGACGGTGGCTGCGCAAAAGGCCGGCGACAAGCTTCGCCGCTACTTGATGCAACGGATCGATTCTCTCACTGAACACCCCGATACGGTCGAGGAACAGCAGGAGCAAATGCAAGAAAATGAGCAGTTTGCCTACCGTTTTCTGCAACTCTACAACACGCCCGTCGCGACGCAGGTATCACGTCAGTATGTTCAGGTCATGGCGCACCACTACAGCGTCCGCATTAGAACCGCACTGAGCGAACTGACAGACGCGGCGGCGGCACACGCGAATCCGCTCGACCCTCTCCTGACGCGAGACGACTGGACCACGCTCGCAGCGAACCGTGACGCAGGGTCGCCTTCAGGAAACCAGGTTACACCCGGTGGGTTTGACTACAACGCCCGCACACTGACGAAGAGGGACCGCAGTATTTCCCAACACATGCGTGGGGCTGGCCCAGGCGGTGCTCCACCCCCGCGCAACCTCCAAGCCCTCCACCCGGCAACGTTCAACGACACCGTGCAAGCGGTGAACGCGCTTGAGGTGCGTCACGCAAAGCTGAGTCTCAACAGCACCATCGCAAGCCAACTGCAGTCCACAAATTGCTGGGCATGGGAGCTAGTGAAGTTCTTGCGCACGCTGGTCAGCATGTGTGTCGGCGAGTGCGGCTTCATCGGCAACTTCTTCTGTGAGGCGAGTGAGATGGAGGGGGGAGAGAACTTCGCGGCGGCGGAGCGCATGGCACGTGAGGTGCTTGGCTCCGCCATTGCCATGGTTGAAGCCTCCGTAGCTGAGCAGCTTTCGATGGTGATGGCACGAGCAGATGTGCTCGCCTCGCTTCGTCTGCTCGAGATGATCAAGCAGTATCTGTGCACCTCACTCGACCCTATCCCCCTTCTCCTCCTGAGCGGCACCCTGGAAATGTCCAAGGCTGTTCTAAAAGGCACGCTTCAGCAGGTGTTTCGCAACGACACAGAGTCGCTTGTGACAGCCGACACCATTCGCTTCTCATCATTTCGCAACGCCATGGAGGCCTCCGCCAACGCGACCCAGATCGCTGGGAACAGGACGTACGCCGCCACGCTCGGACCCCACCCCCTCACTTATCGTCTTTTCGAGGAAGCGGGTCAACTGGGGCTGCTCAACTGCGCCATCTTCCGCTGCTCTACGTTCGGCGCACGTCTCGGCACACCACAGGCTTACGACGCGAATACGGCAAAGCAGATTGAGTACGCGCTCGGCCAGCTCGTGACGTTGCTAAGAGGGCTCGCTAAGCGACACCCGAATCGTGTCGCACAGCACATGTTCATCTCGGTGAATCTGTTCTGCGCACTCGGGTCGTGGCGTGACCTTGTGCGCGCCAACCCTGGGCTCGATGCGAACGGTGTCACATCAGCTCGTGATGGCACCCGTTACATCGCAATGCCGACCGCGATTGAGCAGCTTGAAGCCGCTCTCGAAGCGAGCCTCGCAGACTGCACGAAGGAGGACAGTCTAAACCGCCACGAATGCCTGAGAGCCTTGACTCAGCTGCTCGAGAGCGTGGAGAAGCACCTCGGTGAGGACTACCTCGTGACGGACGGTGATCACCTCCCCGTGGATGTGGCACAGCTCCCCAGCACTGTCAACTTGACGGCAACTCTTTCGGTCGCCGCAGGCTTCAGTGAAAACTGGCTGCAGATGCTCGACAGTGGTGAGGACGCCGCCAAGGCCGTTGTGGAATCTGTCTTTGCCGGTGTGCCCAACGCACGGAGCAACGCAGTGGTGCAGAACCGGGTGAAGGAAATGACAACAGCAATGCGACGTGCCTACCTGCAACTGGTAGTGAAGGCAAACGACCAACTATGGACGTACGTGTCAAAAGTATTTGCTGGCAACAACGAGCTTCAAGCAAAGATGGTGAGCAGTGCCACCCTCGCGCACGAAGTTCAGAAGAGACTGCAGTGAGCGCAGATTCCACAGTGCGCCACTCGTCAGCGCAGCTCCCCCTCACTGTTTTTTTTTTTGAGCGTGTCCATCACTATCGATTTTTGTGCACCGTGTATCACCCACCAGAATTGCTCTCACCGTCTCTTGTGCTGGTGTCTTTTGCTGTGGTCGTTTTTTTTTTTCTGTGACGCTCTTGTTTTTGTCCCTTCACGCATCGTGTGTTGGTTAGTGACTGAATCAAACACTCAAAATCGAATAGCAATAACCACGCTACAGAACACTTTTTTTTTCTTTTGTGACCAGCCGTATGCTGGAGAAAAACATCACAATCACATTGCATTTTGCGATGCCCCACGGTTGCCCCATGAGATTTGCCTCTCGTATCAGCACGCTAAACGCAGCCCTTCTCTCGCCGATATCCGCACGGCAAGCCCCCCCTTTCTTTGGTGGTGAGAATGTTCGTTTACCTATCGTGCTTTTTTTTTGTTTATTGCTGACCCCTCCTTTTGCCTTTCGTACTATTCCTCAGCATACCTTCTTCTCTCTTTACTGGATCACGCGAACCACGCAACGGATGACAGCTCTTGGGCAATACGACTCCTTGCGCCGTTCGTATTCAAACCAGCTATTGACTGCGTCTCTTCTTTTTTTTTTCTACCACAACCCCGGCTATTGCTGGAACTAATCACTGTGTTGCAAAGGTGATTCCTCTCTTTTTTTTTCCAATTACTTGCTTCTCACCCATTGTAGTTTTACACGACGCTGACATCGACAAACAAAAGAGACAACTCCAACCTGGAAGAGACTCACCACCATGGCAATGGATCGTCTTACCATTTTGTATGGCACGCAGACTGGAAACGCCGAGCGCGTGGCATTCCGCGTGGCCCGCATTGCGCTGCGGCACGGCGTGGCACAGGTGCGAGTTTTAGCCGCGGACACTTGCCCCCTCGAGTCGTGGTGCGGTGTGGGAGAGGCGGCACCGATTCTGTTCATCACGTCGAACGCCAATCAGGGCGAAGCGCCAAACACATTTCGTCAAACGTGGGCTAACCTCTTGTCGCCGCAGTGTCCGTCCCTGCAAGGACTTTCCTACGCCGTGTTTGGCATCGGAGACAGCTTTTACTCACGCTTCAACTTGATGGCAAAGATGCTCCACAATCGCCTCAAGCAGCTCGGTGCCGAGCCGCTCGTGAATCGCGGTCTCGGCGATGAGAGCGACGCCAAAGGTATCGATGAAGTTCTTCTCCCGTGGCTGCCAACGCTCTTTACCGCCCTTGGTGTGTCTGCGCCGTGCGGTGCCCAGGAGGCCGGCGATGTGCCTGCGCCGTGCGGTGCCTTTGCTGCCGCGCTCTTTCCGCTGTTCCAAATTGAACAGCGCGACGGCTCGCCGTCTTGCGGGCCTGGCGAGGCCCCACTAGCGGTGCCCTTCGCGGAGCCCACGTTTCAGGCACGTGTCGAGGTGAATCGCCGCCTCACCGCGGAGGACCACTTCCAACGCGTTCACCACATTGAGCTACTTCCACAAACCGATGCCGCTGGACACAGTGACGCGGACCGTGCCGACAGCCCCCCACGTGCGGTGCCGTACACGGTCGGTGATGCCCTGGGTGTGTACCTTCCGAATCGCCCTGAACTCGTCGAGGCGATGCTGACGCGGCTTAATCTTTCTGGTGATGAAACGGTGGTCGTGACGGCAGACGAATCGCATGGCCTTGTGGGGCAAACGAGGCGCCCCTTCTTCTCCGTGCCCATGTCGTCACGCGCGCTCCTCACGCATTACTTTGATCTGGATGCAGTGACCACGCAGGAGTGCTTTTGGATGCTGTCAGAGTGCTGCGCGGTAGAGTGTTTCACCGCCACGGCCGACGAGACTGCTGAGGAATACTGCGCAACGGTGCGTGAGCGGCTGGTGGAGATCGCGACGAACGTGAATGAGTATCTCACGTATGCCCACCGTGAGAAGCGCAACGTCTGTGAGGTGCTTCAGGACTTTTCGTACCTCCACCCCTCGCTGGAGCTCATTCTTTCCTTTCTCCCCCTGATGCTGCCGCGCTACTTTTCTCTGTCCTCTTCTCCCTTAATGGACAAACCGCTACTGCACCTCACCGTTGCAGAGCTTGCCTGGGTCACCCCTCTGAAGCGTCACCGGACTGGGCTGTGCAGTACGCAGCTCGTGCGTGCGGCCGTTGGCGACAGTCTCACCTGCTTTGTCTGGGAAGGCACACTCACGCCACCACCTTCTCCCATGCCGCTGTTTCTCATCGCCACTGGCACTGGCATCGCACCCATCCGCGCCATGATTCGACAGTGCGTCGCGGAGGCAGGGATGTGGACGACGACACCGATCTTCCTCTTCTTTGGATGCCGACACAAAACCAAGGACTTTCTCTACGCAGACGAGTGGATGTCTTATGCGAGCAATGGACAACTCGGTGGGCTCAAGGTGATCCCCGCATTCTCGCGTGATTCGGACCAGAAGGTGTATGTGCAGCATCAGATTGGACAGCACGCACGGACGGTCGCGACTCTCATGGCAGACCAGGCTGGTGAGAATCTGCCTACGCTCACGTATCTCTGCGGTAACGCCAAGTCCATGCCAACTGACGTCCTGAACGCGATTATGCTGAGCTGCGCGGCGGTGCTCTTTGATGGAGACGCGGGCAAGGCAAATGAGCTGCTGTCCACCATCAGCAAGCAAGGACGATATCAAATGGATACGTGGTCCTCTTGAGAGGCGCCACCAGGCAAGCGGTCTTTTTTTCACATGATGTGCTCACGTCGTGGCCGACGCGGAACGACAGATGTCAGAGGACGACACGTGTTGACGCTCGCCATGAACATCTTGACTGCCCATCGACTAGGCACTATTGGAGTCATAACAACCTATTACACTCCACCCTTTTTGTTTTGTTTCAATTCAACTCAAACAATCAACTTCAAAGTAATATTATATCTCGAAAAATTCTCTTTTTCGCGTCCTCACACGATTGCGGTGTCCTTCTGATATCACACTGCCTTCTTCTCTTCACGTTTTTTTCTGTTCTTTATCTAGGACAACGCCAAATCTCAGAGTTTACCAACAAACGTCCACGGCCCATGGCAGCTTTTCCTCCCCCTCCTCACTGTGAATACACACGGGTTCAGTGGCATTGAAGCCTCGAGATTCGAAGAACCACATTTTTTTTTCCTGTGCGCCTCTTGGTACTGTCAACATTGTTAGTTGCTCGTGTGCTCCATCGCTCATGCCCGGCCATAGGCCATAGAGTGCCGCCTTCACCTCACTGAACGGCTCTCATTTCATTGTCTTCTTTTCTCCTGTGCTCTTTCTTCATGCGGCTACTGTTAATTGAACCACAGGTGCGCTTCTATCTTTTGTTTTTGTTTGCTTTCTTCTCTCCTGGTGACCACTGGCTCTTCCCAGCCCCGCTCTGCATTTCGCTGTGGCCTTTCCTTTGCAACCACAATTGTCATTCTATCGAACGGTGCGGTACGGTTCTGAGATGGCGGACGTCCCTGCTCGCGACTCATCGGCCTCGCAAGTCATTGCAAACTTGCAGCATGAGAAGATTGCTCTCCAAAAGCGCTTGACGGAATTCCAGCTGGAGAATCAGATTCTCCGTCAGCAGCTGTACCACGTGAGCACGTTGCTGGACATCGCCATTAGCAAACTTGGCACCATGGGTGTGACCTTAGAGGTCCCGATTGACATTCGCGCCTTGCGGGCGGACGCATTGCGAGCCAAGATGCGCGTCACGTCTGAAGCGACGCAAGAGAATGCGACTCTGTTGGCGGATGGCGACATGCCGAAACACGCAGACGGTCCATCAACGTCGCAGACAAAGCGGTTTCAGCTTCGCAATCAGCTCTACGCACACACCAAGGCAGTGCAAGCCTGCGCATTCGCGCCGGGAGAGGACTCTCTGATTGCGTCAGGTGGGCTGGATCGCCGCTTGCTTGTACACAACTTCTTCTCTGGGGAGAAGGTGTGGGATGTGCCCGCACACGACGAGGCCATTAGTAGTCTCACTTGGTTTGAAAGCACACGGAATCTACTGTCTGCGTCGTACGACAGCACGGTGAGATTGTGGGATATGCGACGTACAGAAACAACGCCGGTCTTTCAGTATAACGCGAACGGCTTCGTGCTGGCCACCACCACCCTCGATAAGTCTTTTGTCTTTGCGTGCGCAGACGTGCGCCAGTGCACCTCCATCGTCGATATTCGCACCCACAAACCCGTTGTCTGGGAGCACGGCTCTCGCGTCAACACCCTTGCCTATGATCCCTCGCTCGCCCATCTCATCCTTGGCCACAGCGACGGCACTGTGTCGATCTGGGATATTCGAAAAGCTGGCGTCGCACTGCAGACGGCTGTCGCCACTGTGACCGATGATGCGGCCCTCAGCGCCGCCACCTCTCCCAGCGCCGCCCACCACGCGAGTGCGAGCAACGGACAGAGTGCACCGCAGAGTGACGCCAACACGCCACGCACGGGCAGCCTCGCGGCCGGACCCGCGTCGCTCTCTGCCCCCACGGGCGACGGCGGTTTCGCAGCCGCGCCTGCCCTGGAGACACCCGCTCAGTGGGTCGGCAGCTTTGAGAATGACAGCTCGCACGCCTCCGTGCTTTCTCTCGCGCACGTGCACAATGAAGACGACACGAAGCGGTTGCTGTGCTTGTCAAGTGATAGTATGGTACGGGTGTACAGAGGCAGTCTCAGCACAAGCGCACCCAGCCGTGGCAGCGATTTCTATGTTCTGCGGAACGTCTTGCCGTGTGCGGCGACGCGTGGCTACACGGTTCAGCCGTCGTTCTGGAAGGGCCAAAAGGAACGGACGGAGGTTTCAGTCTTTTTGGATGATGGCGAGAAGGACGCGGAGCAGCCGGTTCACCGTCGACTCACTGAGTGCGACTTGGCCGTCACGGGAGGACCGGACAATACAGCCACAGTGTACGACGTGTCGGACCCCAACAGCGCCATCGTTGTCGAGTATCTTGAAGGCCACCGTGATCGCGTGACGGCGACCGCGGTACATCACTCGAACAATCGTCCTATTTTTGCCACCGCGAGCGCTGATTCTACTGTGCATGTGTGGGTGCCTGTCAAGTCATGACCTGCGCACAGCGCCTCACTCACCTCTTGGGGGAGAAGTGAGTCAGCTTTTCTCTCGGCTCTCTTCCCCCTCCTTTTTCTTCTTCTGTTGTTGTTGTGTCTGCCTCTCTCTCTCTCACGTACACTCATTGCATTCATCTTGCCATTTACACACAAACAGAGATTCAGTCGTTTATACTCGTAGATGCAATACACCAGATGCAGCTTTTTGCATGGGCAGGTTTGGAGAAGTGCTTCTTCTCTGCTGCATCTTGCTTTTGTCGTGTACACAGGGCAGCTCTCCATCTCCGTTTCTTGTAGCCCTCATCTTGTCATGGCTGTTGATCGCCGTCCTCTTCCTCGTTTCATGTGCCCTCGCGGATCGTATTTTTACTCTTTCGTGTCCCCCCCCCCCACCCGTGCCATCCCATCTTTTCTTCTCTCTCAATCTTTCGCTTTCGTGGTCCGCCACAACACACCTCCATTTCTGCCTGCTCCCCCTTTCTGCGGTGTTGATATCCGCCTCGCACATCGCCCTTTCGCTTCTGTCAGTGTGCTGTCCGATGCGATCTGCAGCAGACCAGATAGAGTTTCACGCGGCGTATCAAGATCGCTTGCGACCTATTTTCCTTGCTCGCCCTGAACAAGTGCTGTCCAGCCCGCGCGCATCGCACGCGCATGCTCCAGGTGCGACGCGGACCGCCGGCGGTAATCCTCACCCAGATCACCACGCTGTTGGTGCCACAAGAGCTGATATGGGGCCACAATGGCGTGAGCTGGCCGCCCAGATGGCTGCCATGGGAGTCGAAGTGCCGCCACCCACTTGCACAACAGATGACGTGGTGCCGGGCAGTTCCACGGAGCACGAGCCGCAACGCAATGCACACCCTCGAAGAGCTCCTTCCGATGTTGTGTCGCACTTGGATCAGATCCAGTCGAATGCAAAGGCGCCGCGCAAGTCGGAAGTGGATACGTTACTGAGAGAGGTTGAAGCCCACCTCGAATGGGCAGAGGAGGAGGAAAAGAGGGCCAGCTTAAACGCTGCGCACCGTACCCGGCGCGGCCTCAGCGGATCGCGTGGACTCAATGCACCGTCTCAATCCGATCGTGGCACGGCACCACGAAAGGCGCAATCCCCCCCACCATCTGACCGTGACTCGGCGTCTCACGGGTCCTCTTCTCCCTCCCCAGATGCGTCCTCGTCGTATGGCTTACAAGATGGTAAACTCTCTGCCACACCGCGCACAGCACACCCAAAGCCGTTCGGCGCCGAACGTGATGCACTGTTGAAGAGGTGGGCTCAGGATTACGCTGCGTGGAGGGATGCGTACGTGAATTGGTATGATTCTTACGGTGAGGCGTACCGCGCCTACTACGGTGAGGACGCGGCCGGTCCACCTCTCTTGACGGCACCACGCACGGCCTCTCCGCGTCCCCGCCCTCCACGACAAAAGCTCACCCAGTGCCGTGACCCCGCTGCCGCTGTGACCGCCGAGCCGGCGGTCACCACACGGCCTCGTGCTGTGCGAGGCAGGCAGGGCGGCAACGTTCAGAGCTCCCGCTTTGACGAGACCAGCGACAACGCGAACAGGGAGGAGCGTGTTGTGCACGACGGACCCGTTCTTTACAAACCTGACCGCACGCCACACCGCCCCGCACCACTCCCCCCACGCTCAGTGTCCTCTTCGCGAGCCACCTCAGCGTCAACCGCCACGGCCGCCTCTTCGTCTTTCCGACACGCACTTCGCACATCGTCGATAGCGGGTGATGGTACCAAAAACAGACCAGCATGGCGCCATTAGAGACAGTGCATTTTCGCTGCTGATGTGATCACATGTGCGCTCATAAACATGTATGTGTATAGAGAGAGACGTGTGCGTGCGTGAGTATGTGCTAGATTTAGATGAATGAGGCACGTTAGATATTACATGTGGCCTTTCATTCTTCTCCCCCGCCCCTCCAACCCAAACCAATCGTCCCATACCAACAAAGGCTCACCTGTGATCACAAAAGATGTTCAGCGCCACAGCGCGTAGGACTGCAGACAACCCGTGCTTCTCTCTTTCTGCCCCCCCCCCCTCCCCATCACAACATGGAGGCGGTTGGATGTACACACGCCTCGTCTCCACACTCGGCCCCCCAGTGTCCACTTCCCTCGAGAGAACCAAACCGTTCCCAGCTCCCATCTCTGCCTTCACCACAACACTGTACACGCTTTTATGTTCTTCCCTCCCCTCTGTCACTGTGTCATCGTCATTTTACCCCCCACTTTTTTCCTTCCCATGTGTGCCACCGCTGTGATATTGTCTATTCGATAACAAGAGAAATAGCCACGCCTGAACGTTTTTTTTTCGTGTTCAACCTTCCAAACCGTTTCACTGAAGCAATGTCCACCTGGGCCGACAAAGCTGACGACGACCGCTACGATGACACCGCGCCGTACGATGACGGTGAAGCATACGAAGGAGCCGAAGACGACGAATCCTACGACGAAGAGCTCGAGCAGGAGAATCGCTGGGCGAACGCCGAGACCTTCGTCACCGTAGAGGAGGACGACGAGGGTGTCAAGTATGAAGTGACGCGCAAGCGCATTCGCTACACTGTTGACCGCGAGATCAACGTGACCGACCTCCGCTCCGAGTACACCCCGTTCGGCCGCGCAGTGCAGAAGGCTGAGAATGCCATCATCGATGCCGTCTCACGCGAACCCCCACTAGCTCTGGAGATGGGTACCGCTGATCAGTTCGACCGTGCGGCGCGTGAAGACGTGAAGCGCATTGTCAACGAACTGGGCAACGTTGCCGTGAACGTCACCGACCCTCACCTTGCCATCGTAGCCCGCGAGATGAAGCAAGAGGAGCTGCGCAAGCAGGGTGCTGCTGCTGGAGCTCGCGAGAGTGGAGGTGGCGACGACAAGTGGGGTGGCGGCAAGGGCCGCGACACGACAGCGCGTCGCGCCGGGTTCGAGGTGCGTGTGTCTAATGTGTCCGATGAGGTGACGGAGAAGAACCTGATCGATATCTTCAGCGCGAACAACTGGGAGGCCACCAGGGCCCACATTCTCACCGACAAGGAGACTGGCAACTCTCGTGGTTTTGCTTACGTCACATTCAGCGAAGAGTGGATGATGGAGGCAGCCATCAAGAAGCACGAGTACAGGTTCAAGAATGTCGTCATGCACGCCGACAGGAACAGCCGCCGGCCAGCGTAACCCGGTCATGTGGGCAGTTGCACAGCTGAAGCAACGACAGCTCACGCCTGACTGCTTGGGCAGTCAAGAATTGCGAGCCTCGTTTCCCGACCTGTGTACCACTCGCCTCCCTGTCTTTCTGTTTGTTTTGTTTGGACTTCGCTCTCTCTTGCTGTTTTGATGCTGTTGTGACACTCAACATCAATACTTGCAAGTGGACTTGCTCCACAATTATGCCAGGCTTTGTTCTCTGAAGCAACTTTTCAGCCTCTTCCACCTTTTGCTTCTTTTATTTGCCATTGCCAGTACGTATTGAATAGAGAGAATGATACACAAAAAGAGTGAGAGAGAGAGGGTGGGAGGTGGGGGGATCGAAATAGGGGCAATAGAAAGGGGGAGCGCTCAAGGAGGACTGCATGCGTGCATTCGTTCACCTCCCAGCTGTGCCATGTTTCTTGGATGTCTGAGTTTTGGTTTTCTTCTGTTTCCCCCTCCTCTTGGTAATCTGATTCGCATTCTTCCGGGTGAAGTCCCGCTAACAGTGAGAGCTGGTAATGCATTTGGTTCTTTTTCGCGAGTGCTTTTTTTTTGTTTTTGTTTTGTTCCTTTTCCCGCCGTCTACGTGGCGGGGCTTAATTTAATCTGGTCCAATAAAAAGCCATCAACAACAGAACAAACACACAAACGCAGACACGCACAGACACACACACACACACATACATATGCTCATACCTATCGGATAGCTCCGCGTGCAGCCACAAACACATGTGCCCTCAATGCTCCAGCAAGGCAGCGAGGGAGAGAAGTAGGACATCCGGTGTGATCCTGCGTGGCTGCGTGTGTCTACTGAGTCCTCCAGAGAGGCAATTGCCTGTTTCTGCACGCTGGCTGGCCTGACTGCCTCATCATCACAACTGTTGACAGCATTCTCAGGTGGTGATGACTGCGTAGAGATACCGAGCAACCATGTGAACCAGACTTGCTTACGGGGGAGTGCCGTGCCCAGAAACAGGCTTCTCTCTTTTTTTTTTCTTTCTCCGCATGATATTTCACTGTATTGTTTCTCATTAATCTGTTTCATCCCCCAATTCTTCATCTGTCCGCTGCACTTTACTCTAACTTCCTTCTTTTTTTTCCTTTCTCTTCTTTCTTTCGTACCTTTTTTTGTCTTCGTTTTCGCATAGCTGTTTATTCTTTTTTGTTGCGCGCGACGCTGCATTATCCTGTTCGCGAAAGATGGCATCATCATCGGAGGTGCAATGGATTTTGTCTCATGAAAAGGATTATTACGGCATGCTCAATGTGAGCAAAGATGCCGATGACTCCACGATTCGGAAGCGGTACTACGCCTTGACACTTAAACTACACCCCGACAAGAATCCTAATGATGCAAAGGCTGCCCAAGCGTGCAGACTGGTGATGGACGCTTACTCTGTCTTGAAGGAACCGTCTAAACGACAGGTGTATGACGCCTATGGCATTGAAGGCATCACTCGACTGGAGCAGATGGGAGGTGAAATCCCTTCCGTGATGGTAATGCTGCGAACGATTGGCAGCTTTTTACTGGCCTTGTTTCTTCGCTCTGTCGGTCGCCGCTACTTGTGCCTGGAGCAACTGCCCAAGGTATTTCCGTTCACAAATGAGCAAGAAGAAGAGACAGATGTGGACGAGGACGCGTCGGATACGGCGGCGCGTCGAGCACGTCGCCAGGAGATGTTGTTTGTGAAGCGGCACGCAAAAGACAGGGCCCAAACGCGGCGGTTCGTCTTAACGCTGCTGCTAGTTGTGCTGGTGGGTATCACAGGCGCTAGCGTTGTCTCTCACCGCAGTCAACGGGCAGCCGAAATGCTTTCCGTACCCGCCGTGAATGCGTCCATCTCTCTCCACCCTAGTTCGTTGCTGTTTCCCACCTTCCCCGCATCTGCCACGGAGGCTGTGGTGAGCAGCAGTGCCAGAGACCTCTTCACGTTTGACTTCCGCTGCTTGCGTGGTGCCCTGCCAAACCCTACAACGAGTGAGTTGGCCTCAGATGGCCGAGCGCGTTTTCTTGATTGCCATCGTCGCCACAGCTCCAACGCGCCGACGCAGCACGCTGTCGCTCTTTACAGGTATTCGGGCACAGATGACGACGCACGTCTTGGGTTTGTTAGTTATATGGTCGAGAGATGTGCAATGGAGAAGGAATTGGTCTGGGCATCCCGCGAGCGGTATGAATCGTTAGCGACTGTGCGCCGAGCAGCTCCGCTTGCGACTCCAAAGAGCCCCAACCGATCGCCACAGCGCAAGTATCCGAAGCACATTTGGCGGCCCAAGTTCGCGGAAAGTTTCACCGTTGGGAGTGACGATGAGCTGCTTCAGATCTCCTCCTTGTGCCAACACTTCCTGGAAAGCGTCTGATGCGCCGCTATCGCTCCATTCTTGTTTACTTCCCTTTTGTGTTGCAGCAGCGTCTTTTAACACTAAAAACAACATTAGACATATGCTGTCCTGAGCGAGTTCACAACTGATCATGGCCCACCACAGATATTCAACACAGAGCAGACCGCGAACACATACGCAAATGCCGCGAGCACGAGAATTACCTTTTCTTTGAGTAGAATGAATACTCTTTTTTTTTGTTCATGTTGGGCGTGAGGGAAACACATATCGCTCAGCGTTTTCCGTTCAGCGTCAGCTCTTCACTCCCCCCGTCTGACCGTATTTCCCCGTTTCGTGTTCAGTGACACTCTCTCGCTGATAGCGCAAACTGTTTTCGGATTGAACTCATGTGCTAAACACAACGGCTACCATCAGGGCGTGCGCTGCCGCTTTGTGACGTGCAAAACAATCACTCTCTCTAGGTGCTGTCCTATCTTTCCTGTTCACTTTACCCTCACTCCTCCATCCTGGTGTCACGATTTCTGTCTTGTCCTTACCCTCCTTACTTCAAATATACAATCATGTGTTACTTGCGCATGGGATACCTTTGGCTTGGAAAAAATAACAACAACAGTACGGTAGTACGTACGTCCCGCGCCATCAGCCATTCTTAGATCCGTATTTGGCATTTGTTCCTTTTCGTTTGTGTATCCGCGTGTTGCTACGTTTCCCCCCATTCTCTCTTTCCCCGTGTTCTTCTGGACGTTCGGCACTTTTTGTTTTCTTCTTTGTACACATGTATCAGTCCCCTGCGAGTAATCTGGAATCTCGCTTCAAGGCGATGTCAATTGAGCGGGACAACGTCATAGATAGCCGCTACTCGCGCAGCTCCGCGCAGGCTAGCGCTTCCCCCACGTGGCGGCGTCAGGGCTCAAGTGTGCCTTACTCTAGCTATGAGCGAGGTCCCCTGTACCCTTCCTCCCGTCTTGCCGCTGCGCAGCCGACAGACTGGCGGTCGCGGAGTAGCCGTGATCGCACAGGTGTGTCCTCCACACCTGTCTATGGGGCGCCTTCCACAGTGTGGGATCTTCGACCGCCGCAGGACGCCTACAGTGGGTCTTCCCGCCGCGACGTCGATGCCAGTGGACATCATCGCCGCAAGAAGCATCACCGATCGTCCGTGTCGTCGTCCTCTTCCGAGGAGGGCAGCGACAGCATCGAATCCGGTGCGGGTGAGTCCTCGAGTGACAGTCGCGATGCACGCCGCGAGCGTCATCGTCAGCGGTCCTCGATGTCACGCAAGAAGCAATCACGGACGAGCTCGGCAAGGCGTCACCGTGATCCGACACGGTCAAAGTACGCGTCCGGACGGGGCGACGATGCGTCTGAGGACATTGACTCGGTGGATCTGAGCGCGTCTCCTCACGTAGTACGGTATGTTGGCGCCAACAACATGCCAGATGTCGCCTGCGACAACCCGCCCATGACGCGTCCTTGGACTGACCGACCAACGCCTTCTCAGCACCAGAGCCGTGGCGGGGCTGTCGATGGGCAGGCACCCATGTCACCCCGCGGCCAATCGACGCTGATGAAGCTGATGGAGCAGCAGGAGCACAACCGCAACCGAGCGCATACTCGAGACTCGGCGGTGGTCAACGACTCACCGTGGAATGTGGCTGCGGCATCACCACCTGAGATCCCGTCCGCGGCAAGCCGGCCGAGCCAATTGTTGGAGGCGATTGTCCACAACATCGCCTTTTATCGCCGCTGTGCCCCACCCGCGGTCATTCCGCCAGAGGTATCTCTCGCGTTTGATGAGTACCTGGCGCGCGGGACGTCACTCCTCAAGTTCACCAAGCGCGGCCCGCCGCATCATCGCTTCTTCTCCGTGCGTTTTCTCGACCTCAGCCACACGCACAGAGTGTTCGAGCGCACCAGCCGCACCTACGGCGATCGCGTGGAGGAGCAGTCCCGTGTCTCCCGTGGGCTGCCTGAGGCGGTGTTCTGCTATTACAGCTCTTCCAATAGCAAAGTCATTCGGCGCTACTTTCCTCTGGCAGACTTGGCGCAGGTGATTGGCAACGGCGATGGACATCCATTTGTCCAGCGTCTCATGACACGCAATGGCGTGCTCAAGGTCGGTCGGAGCGGTCCCTTCTCCAAGTATGCACGCGCAGACTACATTCTTCAGTTCAAGTTTCGCTCACATGTGTCGATGAATGAGGAGACGATTGCCGTGCAGGCCCCGGACCCCACTATTTACTTAGCGTGGCAAGTCGTCGCCGACTTCTTCTCTCGCATTGGAGATGTTCCTGTAATGAACTGAAGGTGAGGCGTTGCCGCAGTCGCCGTCAGCCAATTCAGGATTTCTTCGCATGCGGTCTGTTTGGGTTTCCACGCCCAATCCTGTACTACTCTTTTCGCGATTTTTGTTTACATTGTTCTCCCCAACCTTTTTTTTTTGTGTGTGTGTTTCGCTTTCGCTCTTGTGGGTGTGTCTGTGTTTTTTATCGGCTACCAAAAGAATGCCCTGCCCTTCCGCTTTCTCTCGTTGTTGCCTCGCGTCAAGTGCAGCGTGCTGGTATGCCGTGCCCACTTTGTGCCCTACCATTCTAGAGCAATACCCACGAGTCTAGAACACCCACCCATCCACACACATATGTAGACTGAAAAAAGAAGGAAATAAAGAACCAACGGTAAACGAAACTATATGCCGATCCTGCGCACAGCAGAAACACCGTTGGCCTCGCTTCACTCATTTTTTTTTTTACAGCGTGGCTGTTATAGCCGACATCCCACTGCATGCTCGCCCACATGTGCTCATGGACAGCATAGTGCGTGTCACTTGCACTGTGGTTTTTCTTTTCTCATGAACAGAGAAATACCAGTTGTGCCTAGGCCTGCCCAAACTACGCCAACGCATGCTCTTTTTTCCTCTCTTCACCACCATCTCTCTGTCTCACACAACTAACCTTTCTCTGTCTTATTTTTGTTTCTTACAACGTGGCACTCACACTGTGACCCGGAGCAACAGGAAGCACGGCAGACGAAGAAGGCTGGGCCACATCAAGTTGTGCTTTCCCAGACTCTGTTCCCTCTGATCTCCTTTAGTTTCCCATTTATTATTCACTTTCCCTTATCCCCTTTTCGTTGGTTTAGCGTGTGCTTTTTTTCTTTCTTCTGTCGATCTGCCTAGAGTGGTTCCAAAACTGTTTGTTTATTCACACATATACACCTTACCCCCTTCTCCTCCTAACTTTTCCACATTTAGCAAGTAGGATTGTACAACACACTTACCCTTTTGTTTTGTTTTGTGTTCTCCCTTTTTAAACAAGCATCCATTTCTCCACATCGTCTGGTTGCCGCTGCACCTGTGTGAAACACCTGTGTTCCCCCTCCCAAAGCTCGCTCCCCCTTTCACGATGGGTGTTTCCGACCTCGTTCAGTCCACGCGCATGTTTTTCAAGAACTTGTTCGCCATCCCCCCGCGGTCTGAGTCAATGGCCGGCGTTATTATTCTGTTCGTCTTCACTAACAGTGTTGCCACGTCCATTTGGATGTTCAATGCGTGGTCGCCGTTCATCTTCACGCTCTTTGGCGAGAGTAACATCACTGTTGGTCTCATGTCCGGTGTAAACGGTGTTTTTGAGCTGGCGTGCGCCATGGTAACGGGGCACTTTGCGGACAAGGTCTTCGGCCATTCGCGAATGCTAGTTTTTGCTGTTCGATTTGGTATTGCCAATCTTATCGTCGTCTTCATCGCGGTCTGGAGTGGCAAACTGTGGATGCTGGTGGTTGCCCAGATGTTTGAGGGTACCTACATGGGCCTCAGTTTCACGTGCGTTGAGTCCGTGTTCGCCCAGTGCTTGCGACGTGGAGAGCGGGATCATCTCTACAGCATCAAATTCAGCTTCGAAGCCGCTGGTCCGATCATTGGACTCATTTTGTCCATTATCCTGTACCAGTTGGTGGGTAACTCGTGGGATGTGGGCGTGCTGCGCTGGGTGATCACGGCTGGCTTAGCCGTGCACCTTTCCTCCATGATCATGTTCTTGGCACACTTCGTGCCCCTTCCCTCCATCGCGGACGCGCGCAAGGCCCATGATGTGACCGTGGAGGCGGGCACACCGGAGGCGATCGGCGCGCCAAGCACCAAGACCGCCCCGCAAACGGTGACGTCTGACATGTACGAAATCGAAGATCAGCGTATTAACCTCGAAGAGGACGACATGAACCTGAACCCCACCACGGTGCCTGGTCCGTCTACAGAGCTGGCGAACCGTGCACGTACGGCGATGATGAGTGCGTGGCGTGTGGCGCCACCTGGACCTATTGGCCACTACGAGCCCTCCATCTGCACGGCCCCGCTCGATCCAGATGCTCTGTCCGCGCTCGACGACATTCGCAACAGCACGCTCTTTGCCGGCGCGGATGGGGATGACAACGCAGAGGATGACAGAGGCGCAGATGACGAAGAGGAGGACGGCGCCCCTCAGCAAGGTGGTGCGGCAGCCGCCACGCAGGCCCGAGCGGCACTGGATGACCACGAGATTGACCACAGCCGTCCTTTCCATTATGAGGATGCGGAGCTGGAGCAGGCGACGGGCTGCCGTCGTGGTGTGATGGAGTGCATCCCATTCCGCTACTACCCTTATTGCGTGGCCGCAGCGGATGTCATTCTGATTCTGGGAAGTGGCATGACGACGCAGTACTTTACCCTGTTCATGATGAAGGTGTACAACGTTGGCCCCATCCTTATGGCTGTGCTGAATCTCATCAACTCTTTTCTCATCTCGGGCTTGGCCATTGTGGGTGGCATGCTGGGCAAGCGGTTCGGACGTATCCGTGCAATGATTCCCCCAAAGCTCGTAGGCTCCCTCATTCTCCTCTACATGGCCCTGTCTCGCGGAACATCCTGGGGCCCAAAGTGGTGCATGTGCGTCTCTTATGTGCTGCGCAATGCCTTCATGAACTGCTCCTCTGGTCTGTCGCGTGCCCTCATTATGGACGTCGTGCCCGAGTCGAGCCGGGGCCGGTGGAATGCTGTCGAGTCTGTTCAGTCGGCGGGTTGGTCTGGCACAGCCATTCTGGGCGGCTATCTTGCCGACAAGCTCGGCTACGGCGCCGCCTTCATCTTCACATTTGTGTTTCACTTCAGCGCCTCCATCTCACTCCTACCCCTGGCAGTACGTAATGATGCCAGGTTGCCGGTCGTTGTCTACGATGACGTGCCGGCGACGGAAGTGAAAGGATCGGCCGCCATCAGCGGCCGCCAGGAGAGTGGAAAGACAAACAGTAGCCGCGCCAGCGACGATGGGGTGGTTGTGGCTGAACTCACAGCTGCGAATATTGAGAGAATTGTGTCCTCAGCGAACCTGCACGACCACGAAACGCACACGCCGCACTGATCGCTCCATCTGTCTCGTTGGTGCAAATGTGAAGCAAAGAGCCCATTTTACTGCTTCCGTTTATACAGATATCTTTTACACTAGTAGCAGCATTATTGCTGAGACCGAAATGTGTGCCGAAACGTGTACGTTCTCCTTTCTCTTTTCCTTTTTCTTCTGACTTTGAGCGATTGTGGGACGATAATGCCGAATTTGGGATGGACTCGAAGAACACCGCCAAGATGTGCTCGCGCCTGCTTGAAGTTGCGCAGCTCTTCTTTGTGAGTTTTTTTTCTTTTACGCCGTTGTCCCGCATGCCTCTAGCACCGTGGTACCCGCTGACACACCATGCAATATGCGTGTCAAAACTGTGCAAATAACGCAGATCGGAGAAAAATCAGAATAGCTGTATAATTTGGTGTGTTCGCGCCTGACCTGAAGATGTGCAACTCACTTCATCAGCTATCTCTTTTTCCCGGATACGCACCTTTTTTTTTTGTTTGCTTTGTTCTCCTATTGCAAGCATCTGTATTTCCTTTTCTCTTTTCCCACCTTGCGCGTTTTCTTCGGTTTCAATGACCCCATCACTGTTGTTCACTTTCCTTTTCAGAAACAAGTTGGCATCATTCCCTCTTTTTTTTTTTAGTTCGTTTTGTGTTTCGCTATCCCACAGTTTTTTTTTTGGTGTGTTGCTCCACAATCTGTAAGAGCACTGTGCTCATCTCATGAGTGAGGTGAAAAGCAACAACCACAACAAAAGACAAATAAAGGCAACTCTGTCAATCATACCCCCCCACAGTTTATGCTGGAGCACTACGTCGTAGAGGGGCGATATCGACGTCCCCTCCCTTTTACTCTTGTCTTTGCACCCAAGCCGTTGCACCGGGAAGTACATGGTGGCAGTGCAGTTGTGGTCCCCGGCCCTCTCGTTGGCCGAGTGTGGTATGATTTAGATTGTTTTCCACCTCTCCTTTCATGTCTCGTGTCACACTCTTTTTCTCTTCCTTATCGGTTTCTCCTTCAGCTGAGAGCACACGTAGCGTTGATCTCTCTCTAACTCTCGAATTCTCCAATTACCACTGTGTATTAGCTGTACATTTTTGTTTTGTTGTACATCGCCGTTCCGCGATGCGGTGCGCCGTCCTTGTACTCGTTGCGGCACTTTGCCTCCTGTTCATCTCCGCGTTCTGTCTGGAACAGGTCGATGCTTCTGACTTTGCAGAGTCTGGCCTGCCATCAACACACCGCTGGCTCACTGTTCAACTCGAGCAACTTCCCGCTGATCCGGATGACGCAAGTGCCACACCTGTGCTTGTGTCTGCCGTCGAGGAGACGTCCATATCGCTGAAGCTCAAGCGTGGGCACACCTGCTCGTCACGCCATGAGTGGGAGGCAGGAGAGGGCGTTGGCGGCACCCTAGATGACCCTGCAGGCGACGCAAACGATATTACCTTCGACGAGAACTTCAACCCCATGTGGTACTACGCCCTGAGGCGCAGAGGATTCCGCAATCTGGAGTGGAGCGGGTGTGGTGGCAAGTGGCGTCCAGAGTGGTCAAACCCGACCTCCGCCTCCCCCGCAGCGGGGATGATGTCGAACGAGGATGACGCCCTTGCCGAGTCTGCAGTTGAACTCGCGGCGGTGAAGCATGCCCTCTCACATCACGTGGTGTGCTCAGCCTCTTCGGTTTCGTTTTGTGCCTCAGCCCGTCAGCGGAGCCCGGCGAGGCAGTTTCAATGGGCGGCGCAGTTCATCTCGACGCTCACATCGTCTCCGCTGAGCTGGCGTAGTAACACCCCCCGTCACATCCGTCCTGTCGGCACGCTCGCCGTTGCAGCCGCTCTCAACGACAGCGTCCTCGCAGTGAAGCCGGATGCGGCGGATGGCCGTGATGGTCGCCCCCTGCGCGCGCCGCGTCACCTGCCCGGCGTCGTGAAAACAGATCGGCTCGTTGAGCTTGAAGAGGAGACGCAGAACTGGTGCTCATACCACGTCGTCAACCACGACACGCTGTGCACACAGCACATCAGCCCCGTTCTCAATGGCGGCCGTAGTGGTAGCGGCGTACAAGATGGCCTACCGCCTGGACTCTTCAAGGCAGTAGTACCTTCTCTGCCGCTTCTGTTCAGCACGCCGTTCCACCAATTTCGCTTCCGCGGACGTCAAATGTGCACGGGAAACAACTCCGTGGAGCTCACGATGACACTGCGCATGTCATTTGTCGTTCGCAGCGATGAGGATGTGTCCGCGGTGGCCTCGCACTTGTCCCACGAGCTCCCGGCACTGCGCGCGACAGCCAAAAAAGCGCACAATAATCGTCTCCGTGTCGTGGTGGGCCCTAATGGTGTCCCGCCGGAGCTTCAGAGTGCGTTGGCCTCGCTCGAGCACACACCAACCCTCCAAAACCTCTCTCAAGCGCATGTGCGTGGCTCTCAAGATCGGACGGCGGCGTCACCCGAGCAGAGCCACAAGCAGGTCTCGAGCACGGTTGCGGGCCTGTCGTACGGGCTGCCTTGGGCTCCTGAGGTTCGGTACAAGGTGGCGATGTCAGGTAAGGACCACGGCTTTTACACACTGGAAATTGTCCCAACGTCCGCCCTTTCTGCAGCCTTGAATTTGCCGCACCGAGTAGGAGGTCGGCGTCAGTCCAGCACACCCACCCCGCCAGCAGTGGCGGCAAACAGCACATCGGCTGCCTCGGCGGCCATGCTGCGTGCAGGGGATGTGGTGCGGAGCTTGGTGCTGATTCCGCTGCACCTTCTTCGACCTGCGCTGTACAGCATGGAGTCTCTCCACGGCACCACTGTGCTGGAAAAGACACACGTGGACACCAGTGCGAACACGATCGCCATGGTGTTGCGCACCACCCTCACGGAGGCCCACCTTGCGGCCTACGACACGGCCTACCTCGAATCCCAACAAGCCGATGCGGCCTTCCACGATGTACCCGGCATGCTTCTTGTGCGCTTCCCGCTCGACTACGGCTGGGCCGGCTCGAGAGACGCTCCGCGTGATGCTGAGAGTTTCCGCCCTGTACCACAACCCGTCGTGTCCATCACGCGATGCCGTGATGCGAATACGCTGGCGGCCTCTCGCGGCACGCTCGACCACAGCGAGGCCATCTCCGTCATCATGAACCTGCTCCCCTCGACTCGGCCAGGGACGAGCGAGGCGGAGCTTGACGATAGTACGGCATGCCCTGTGATGTGGTTGCGCTCGACGATGGTCAGCGGCACCTACATCCCTGCTCCCGATCCAGCCATGCTGTTCAACGCCTTTGCGCTTGGGCTAGTCGGATTCACTCTTGGAATCGGCGCACTCGCACGTGGCAGCCACATTCTGTTCGGAAGGGAGGAGGACAGACAGGAGCTCATTGACCCGGCCTATGATGCTGAGCTGGAGTGGCGCCACGGGCTACGTCAACAACGCCAAGCCGCCTGAGACAGGACGATACGTGCGCATACACGCACGTTAACCTAATATGCACACACTCACACAGAGACAGAGACAGAGACACGGAATGGCCGTGCCCATACCAATCCGAGACGCTGTGACATACGTTATTTGACAATTCATCCCTACCACACGAAATCATATATATATATATATATATAACTATATATAACTATATAGAACTGCAGAGCCTGACACACAGGGCTTTATTTATCTCAACGCCGTGTTCATGTTTCTCGCCTCTCGGTGAATTGATATGTGAATGCGCTCATGAGGCGATGGAAATGCCGTCGCTGCGGACGCCACACATCCCGCTGTGCGTCTACTCGCACTGCCTCCCTCCCCCCAGAGTTTTTCTTCATGTTACCAATGCTGTCAATGTGCGTGCTTGGCTCACTCCGTTTTTCTATCCTGACATTCTCCCTCCCTCCAATCATTTCTTTTGTTTTCTTACCTCCGTAACGCTGCAACTGTTCTCTTTCTTGGTTTAGCTCTTCCCGTTTTCTTCAAAGCACCCATCATCTTCTCCCGCTTGCCCTCTTACAAAACCACCTTGTACGTCCCCTTATCTCTCTTTACCCAGTGAACTCCACAGCGACTGCACACTTCCCTTCATTTCCTCTGAGAAAAAAAAATTGTAGCCGTCTGAACCACACGCACACACGCGCATATCGTTCACGCACCTGTAAGACCATAGCGACAGTAATAGGCCAGAAAACAGAGTTAACCACATAAATATAAAACTATAAAACAAATACAGTTCATATCCGTTTCTTCTCTCAACGAGTCCGATTCAACCGCTCTCCTATACAGAGAAAACGATAGCAACTGCCCGAAGCAAACGAACAGAACTAACGCAATTTCATCACCGCGATTCTTCGGCATACAAAAAAATATATAAAAAAAGAACAATCATGAGTGCCACCAAGCAGCTTCTCTTCAACGAAATGTCCATTGAGGTTCCTCTTACCGACTGCACCAACGCCGTCGGGAACGCCGAGAACATCAGCCGCGCCCGCTCCAACGGTGCCAAGGGCAAGAAGAAGAATTCGCAGACGCAGGATGTGCTGGCTCGCCTTGTGAGCCAGCAGGTGCAGCAGACCCAGCCGTGGGACACCGTCGTGTCGCGCCGTCCAGCACCTCTCTCTATCCCCGCGCCGAGCCACCCTGCCAGCCCGACAGTCATGGCCCCATACAGCAGCTTCAACACACCCTCCCGCGGACGCTCTCAGGCCACCACCAGCGCCACCCCAAATCGCTGCCACAACCCGTACTCACCCATCACGATGAAGGGTATGGACATCACAGCTGAGGAGAGCTTTTTCGCCTCCTACTCGGAGACCTTCACGTCCTCTGCGGACATCTCCGCCATCTCGGATGCCAGTGACGTCAGTGCAGACCTGCACATGGCAGAGGGCATGCTCGAGTGCCAGAACGCGTCTCGCCGACGCACAAATACGACTGCCACACAAATGTTTATGACCTCTCCCTCCACGCTTCTCCGCCACATGCCGGTGCCACGCTCGCAGATCCATGGAAATGCGCCGGGCACCAATACCAGCGTCCAGTCTCATGTGACAATGATGACCAGTGCCAGTGAGGCTCACAATACGAGCGCGGCGACAACAGGCGAGAGGACGCGTGTCGTCCGCACCGTCGTCGGTTGCAGTGTGGACCGCGCATCTGGCCGTCCCATTCCACGCTTTGTCATGGACAGCAGCAGCCACTAAGCTGGCCACCCAGAAAATCTTGTTCTCCCCCCTGTTATCTTGACGAATTTCAGCTTCTATCGACGCCGACTATCAGATAGCAGAGGTGTCAACACGGGACTGTCTATGATGTGAGAGCGCAGTGAGGCGAACAGATTGCGCGAAGATCATGTTGATCGGCCCCGTGAGACGCAAAGCTGAAATGCAACAAAGGAGCGAGACCTTTCAGGGTGAATCCAGTGCTTGTACTGGCTGCGCTCCGCGCCGATAGCTGCACCCATTTTTATTTTTCCCTCTCTCTTTTCGCGATTCTTTTTCTTTTTTTTTGATGATGACCCCACCCTTCTAGCCCATGCGTTTGCTCCTTTCTCCTCCCGACGAGGTCAGTTTAGTGACCATGGCTTCCTTTTGTTTTCTTTTCCTTTTCGTTTTCCCTTTCGTTTTCCTTTTTCTTTTTTTTTGTTTCACTGCACTCTTTTCCCTCAATTTGTCCCGTTGTGCGTAGAACAACTGGACGAATGATAGCATCTGCGCCTTTCTTCAGCGACAGGTGAAAGGCGCGCACGCAGCAATATCCACAACAAACAATAAAAAAAAAACACAAAAGCGTGATGAGAAATGCAGACGCGCCAGAGTTTTCGTGTTTCTGGTCTTTCTTTGTTTCGCTTGGTCTCCCTCTTTTTTTTTTTTTTGGTCAAAGCGTGCCTGTGTGATTCCACACAGGCTGCTTTTTTTTTTTTAAGCATGTTAACGTATTTTCACCTTGCTTTTCTTCTGTTCCTCCTTCCTTGCCCCCTCACCTCCCTTTCCCTCGTCCCCTATTGATTCGCCCCATTGTGAATCTGTGTCGTTCTCTGTTACAGCACCCGGCTCTGCCGTCACGCGTCGGCTAACCCGCGTTCGCGTGGTGGATAAAAGCATATGGTGCCGCTGTTCATGCAACGCCCACGTGCTGCATTCTCAAGAACGTACATCGCCAACGTGCACAATCGCACGGTTTCTCACCCTCTTGACTTTCGATGTTCTTTCACTTTTTCTTCTTTTTTTGATTAAAAAAAAAAAGGAGAAGCAGACTTCAGAAAAGTCAACGTGGTGGTATCAGGGAACCGGAATAGAGAGAACACGCCATTCACCTTGTCTACCACTCTACCATTGTTGACATTCAGGCGTTCAGACCTCTTCATCCAACAGCTTTTTTCTTGTGAGCACAATAACTGTACCACAGCGAAACTGCGTAATGAAAAAAGAAAACATGTTACACTCACGCACACACACAAACAATCCACAAAGACTGCGGGGAAGGTACGAGTTTCTCAAGGTGTTCATCCCGCGTGCCCATCTTGTGACTTCCTTTTTTAAAAAATTCCCGTTCCTTCTTTTATTTTTTTTTTGATTTCATTTTTTGTTCTTTCTTTCTTTACCTCTCTTCATTTCCACAAATATCCCTCGCACTTCCTTTCACCTTTTTTTACACACCCATTTCCTGGTTTGCCCACGCGATACGAGGTCCGAATGGACTTGATGGGCGTCATCGCAGTTTCTGAGAACAAATGAAGGAACAATTCCCTAAATACAAAGATTTGACGCCCGTGGAGTAAGTCGCCGGCGCTTTTTCGATATTTTGGCTTCAACCAAAAAAAAAAAAAAGTTGCTTTGCAACCTGTAGACCAGTGACGAGGTGTCTGAACGAACAATAAAAAAAAAAGGTGTCCCCACAAGTTTCTTTCCCTCTTTCTTTCTTTGGTTTTGTGTGTGCTTTGCTGTCACTTTTGTGTCTTTTTCCCTTGTTTTTTTTGTTTAATTTCTCTTTTTTTTTCGTTTTCCTTTCTTTCCTCTCACAGCACAAATCTATAGATTTTCAGGAAAAACAACACAGAGCCCACGCACAGATAATGTGCCCCAACTACAATGTGATGTGCAGGTATTGCCAGGGCAACGTAGGAGCAGCTTGTGTGATCAGTACCGTGCGACGAGTATCACGTGCATGTACACAGACATAGTCCCAGCACGGTTGATCACCTATTTGTCTCCATACAGCATTTAGCAGTTTCTTCTCTTTGCTTCCGCTGAACTACCACCCTTCGTGGCATTCGCCATCTTTCTGTAGACTTGCTCTTTATAGTGATCCTTTCTGTTTTTTTTTTGGTTTCCTTTTCGCATCGCGTGTTCTTTCCCACCCCGCTTCACGTCGTTTCTCCACGCGCGCGAGCGAAAGCACTCCGTTTATTCAAACCCCGTAAGGTCTGTTTTTCTTCTTTGTTTATATTTTTGTGAGTCATTCCACCCTCGTTCTTCGCTTGTTCCTTTACGCTACTCTGCTTCCCGCAGATGAGCGTTTGAGACCAACGAAAAGCAAGGAAAAAGGAGCAAATCTAGACGCATTGTGTTGCTCCAATTGAGCTAATTGTTTGTTCTCGCCAGAGATGGTGCGCGAGATGAGGCTGCCACACTGTCTTGGGCTATCTCTTTTTTTTTTTTAAACATGACTGGCTCCTTTTTTTATTATTATACGTTTCTTTCTTTTCAATTCATCTTTTTTTCCCCAATGATGAACGAGTTTTATATTTAGGATAAATGACAGCTAGACGAATAGCCGTGCTAAAGAAAAAAAAAAAGAATTGATCTTTGCGATAAATTCTTTTTGTTCTCTGAGATTTCTAGTTGCCCTCTTATCTCCAACGAAAACAGCAACATCATCAACAAGCGAACAAGACAAAACAAAATTCCCCATGGACACAATAGTAGGCACCGTCGAAGAGAAGCACAAATGCCATCGTGGAACACACATTCGGCGCAACAGGAGGTATTCCTCACAACCGGTCACAGTGGCCACGATGTCGCGTTGTCCTCACGGCTTGGGCGTAGGTATGCGTGTCTTTCTCGCCTTCTCTTTGTTCTCGCGTAGCGGCGTTGCACGGAGCACAGCTCTCAACTCCTTATTTTTTTTTCTGAGCTGTGTGAGCTGCCTGTGCTGACGAATTTGGGTCGCGCCTTCCTCACCTCAATGATCACTCGCCAGCCGTGTCCAAGCGCAGCTGTTCACGTGCTTAGCCATTGTGTTGCGTTGGCCCCTCCCTCCTCCCCCCCCTTTGCGTCAAATCGGATTGAATTGACATTGCTATTCAGGTGCTCACAAACACCGTCTTCTTCTTCCTCACCCCCATTTTCTTCCCTTGTTGATTCTCTCAATAATGACAAATTGACGTGTTCTGATTTGTGTTCTTGCGTTGTACTCTCGTCTTCTTTGCTGATTCCCACATTGTTTGCGTGTTAGCTCTCCTTTGGACTCGATTTGTCTTTTTACCCGACTCATTGCCCATTTTCTACAGGAGTAGCGCGTCTCAGTTGCGGCAAAGTCTTGTTTTTGTAAGTGTTGTCGACGCACCAATGCCTGCGGTACGCCCTGAGTTTGAAAATCCGCCCGATGTGTTCTATAATCGCACCGAGGCTCGGCGGTACACAGTGAGTACTCGAGTGCGAAAGATTCAACGCGACATGACGTTGCGTGCACTCGAGCTCATGAACTTACCCAAGCCAACGAATGCGAGCTCGGTCAACGAGGACGGCGAGGTGGTGCTGAAAAATGCCTCCGCGCTCATTCTGGATGTGGGCTGTGGCAGCGGTCTGAGTGGCGATGTGCTGACCGAGCAAGGCCACGCGTGGTTTGGTGTTGACATCAGCGCCGACATGATTCGTATTGCCAAAGATACGGAGCTGGAGTCGTACTTTGCTGAGGAGAGCGACGCAGACGAGGAGGGCAAGTTCGATCCACGCAAAGTGAAGTGGGGGCTCATCACTCCCTCCGACGAAGACGAGCAGTCTGGCGTGGACGCGGAAGACGATAGTGAGGGTGAGGACGCGGTGAAGGCGGCTCCCGAACTCGCGCGCCCGCCTGGGCCGAACGTGGTGGAAGTCACACTGAACGACATTGGCCAAGGCGTTCCCTTTCGCCCAGGCACGTTTGACGGTTGCGTCTCCATCTCAGTCATTCAGTGGCTATGCCACAGCTCCAAAAAAGGAGAGGTGCCCCAGCGCCGTCTCATGGCGTTCTTCCAGGGCCTGTACAACGCCCTTCGCCGCGGTGCCAAGGCGGTCCTGCAGTTCTATCCCAGCACAACAGAACAGATTCACATGATTACTAGGGCAGCCATGAAGTGTGGCTTTGCGGGTGGTGTGGTGGTTGACTACCCCCACTCCACGCGTGCAAAGAAGCACTATTTGGTTCTTCAGGCAGGGCAAGTACAGGGAGGGTTTGTGCCACCCCCTGCCCTTGGCGTCGGTGTGAGCGACTCCGATGAGGAAAGCGAGGAAGACGAGGAGGGCTACTCGAGTGAGGAGGAGTACGACGAGGCCGCCCCAGGCCAGAAGCGCGTGCGCGTGGCGGGGCGTGATCGCGAACGGGTGAAGCGTGCCCGTGCCCATAGCTCGCACGACAAGAAACGCCGGCGCAAGGACAACCGGCCGGTGACCGGCACGAAGGAGTGGGCGCTGTTCAAGAAAGATGAGCGTCGCCGCCGCGGCGACGCCGTCACGGCAGATACCAAGTACTCACTCCGCCGCCGTCGCCCTCGCTTCTAATCCACACAGCCTTCGTTCTCGCTGTCTGTGACGGCCCCCCTGCTGTATCTGGCATGCCCACATTCCAACAGCGCCGCCCCACATTTTTTTTTTGTTGTTTCTTTTTCTTCTTTCAGTGGTTTGCCGACGCGTTTAATCAACTGTAACTGCAGGGTGTGAATGCCAGAGAATCCAAAAAAAAAAAAACAGACTTATTCCACAGAAGGGGAAATGCACGACGAGCTTTTAAGCGTGGAAGTAGTGAAGAGAATGAAGAATGGAACAGATGATGTAATACGCCGGCAGAAAAGGTGGCATTTCTCTTTTCCTTTGTGTCGCACTGTTCCTTGTCCTTCAGCTGGTGTGCCACACCCACTGCTAAATGCAATAGGCGTCTGTGAAGGAAGTGCTGTTTTTTTTTTATGTGTGTTTTATTTCCTCCTTGTACGCTTAACATGACTAACATCACAGGCAGAGATAGGCTGCGTGTGCTAACACAACAACAACAAAAAACAGGTATACAACAGCTCCCCCCCCCCATTCCTTTTCTGCTCTCTGTCGCCGACGCACACAGAGGCAGCTCACGGGTGTGATTGTATTTGGCTATCTTCTCAGTCCTCACCTGCAGGCCGAACACTTGAGTGTGTCTCTGTCGGTGCATCCGCTCTGTCCAATCACTGCTCCCGCGGTGCACACACACACACACACAGTTTGGCTAGCCCATGCTAGCAGTGTGCACGTCGCCTTACCTTTTTGCACCATCAAAACCTCTCTCGCCTACTCTCCCTCTTCGTGCTTTTGTGGACAACGTTTCCTTTGATTTAGTGCCGTTGTGCAGCGATACATACCGGTGCACGTGCCACAGGTTCGTCTCACAACAACGCAAAACAACAAGCAAACATACATATCACAGTAACAGATACCAAGAGGGCACTAGAACGACTAACAAAACGTGAGGCAGTTATTCGGAAGACCACTTCGTCTTCTTCAACTTTGTAATCGCAATGGAGAACGACACTTATAGCGACACCTCTTCCACGCAGGGTCCAGCCCCGCAGCAGGAGATTCAGATGCTCTTCAGTTGTGCGGATTTCGATCATCACATTACCAAGGATGTCGAAAACGTGTGCTGCGTCATTGTGACGTCGACACTCTGCAAGCACAGCGGCATTCGCAAACTCGTATACCCTAAAAAGTACGTGCCACCGGAACAGGCTCAGTCGGTGAAGCCGTCCGGATCGCACCGTGGCGGTGACGGAGACGCGTCCGACAGCTCTCACGAGGACGAGGATGAAGAGGACGAGGCCGAGGAAGAGGGCGAGGAAGACGACGATGAGAACTCAGCCGCCTTCGCGGACAAGAGCAACTTTTTTCAGGAAATGTCGTCGCGGCTGATCACAACAGACCGTGACTTGCACCAGCGTCGCCATGTCCGCTTTTTCCATGTGTGCGCGTGTGCTGAAGACGAGGTGAACATCAAGCCGATCATGGCGCGCGACCCCGCTTTCTCAGGCGCGATGGGGCGGCGGCGGGTGCCCTCACCGACCGATGTTCTTGAGATGCACGCCAAGGCCTACCAGCAACTGATGGACCTGCTGCAGTTACTGGAGATTCGGAGCACTCCGTGCATGCTCTTCTTTCTGCGTGGCCAGGTCATGCGTTACTCCATGCTAGAAGATGAAAGCATGCGGAAACAGGTGGGCAAAGTTGCGGTAGGTGACAAAGACACCATCCGGGCAACTGGAAGCAACTACGTCAAGTGGCGCCGAACTCTCTTTAATGCGGTGGTGGTGCGCAACGACGTGCTGAAGCAGTACGACGCAGAGCTACGTGAGAAGGCGCGCCAAGCACGGAGAGCGGCACGTCGTGAGGAACGCCGGCGTCGCAAGGCCAAAGCGGAGGCTGAAGAGAGTGAGGAGGATGAGGAAGAATACAATTAAAGCTGTACCACGAATTCAGGATAAGAGACCGTTGCCCCTCCGCCATCCACCCACACACGTGCGCTTCTGATTTTTTTCTTTTTGTGTGTGTGTGTGTGTACGCTCCAGGTTTGTTGAGACCTAGCCTCACTGCCACCTGAGTTCTCTCCTCGAGCCTCCCACTGTCCCCCTTAGTCTTGCCGTTCTTGACGTTTCGTCGCACCATTTGATTGCCTTGTGGCAATGATGTAAAAAAAAAAAAGCAACAAGAACAAAGAGAGCGGTCTGTCACTGTGATTCGCCATGCTTGATCTGTTCCATAGGTGTCAACAATGTTCCCATTTCAACACCGTCCACCCACCCACAAACAACACGAAACCAATCAACAAACGATACAATTAAGAACAGCCACAATGAGGGTGTGCGTTGCCTATTGCCACATTGGTACAACCACGCCTGGTGCGTGCAACAACCATGCTGTCAAAAAAGACAAGGAAATGCATTTTTGCGTGTTTTGCTCATTTGGGCTCGTCATCATTCCACAGATTTGTCGAGCTGTCTGTTCTGTGTGTTTACCATACAAGCAGCTTCCACAATGCCCAACCCGCTCATCCCCCCTTTTTTCTAACGCAGAGGCTACCAGAACGAATGCGTACTTGAGAGTGCGAAACTTGAACGGAGGTGGCGTCTGTCGTTTACTCCCGAACCGTTTAGTTTCAGTCTGGTACATTACATCTGTCTATTTTCTCCTTCTCTCCCCCTCCTTGTTTCGTGTCTCGCTTTTTAAAAAATCTCTGTTTCGGCGCTCTTCGCAACGTTACTGCTTTTTTTTTTTTTTTGCATTTGCTTCTTCTCTCTTCTGTGAACCTATACAGTCAGAGCGGAAAGCTGACAACAGACTTTCTCTGACGTGAACGAGATTTAATTTGTTGTTGAGTTGTGTACTCGGTGTGGTCACAGATCGTTCCATCATCGCTTGTGTGTGTGTGTTCCACCTCCTTTTTTGTTTTGTTTATACGTACTTGCGTGAGGGTGAGGCGGAGCCCGCAATCTGCGGCGACAACCACGCAAACATAATCGCTGATTCTCGCTCACTGAAAAACGATCACTGACCTTCCAGCTTAGCCCAGTCGTTCCTTTTGTATATACCATGCCGGCCAAAGCGAAGGGAGCTCGAAAACCCATCAAATTTAAAGGCGTACGAGCCGAGAATGCACCATCACTTGCACCCAGCCAGCCGCAGCGAGCAGTGAAGCCTAGGGCGATCAGCCGAGGTGGTCGCCTATCACCACGACCAGATTCCATCTCGACATCCTCACCTCTCACCGAGGTGCGGCCAGACGAGGCGCCTGAGGTGCTGGGCACAGCTGTGTACGGCGCCTCGTGGGCCTCGCCATCCCCTGCGGTGGTATCCTCTCTCTCTGAGGAGGACACGCTTCTCCTGCGCGGCATCTCTCCGGGCAGCACCTCCGCGCAATGGTACCGCAGCCTCAGCCACCAGCTATCCCGACGGGCGTTGGAGAGCGTCGTGGAGCCACAAGGACGGCCCGCCTCAGCGAATGCGGCGCTCGTTATCCCACACACACTCATCGACCTCAAAAGTGATGAACGCGTGCCTCGCTCTCAACCGTCTTCACCGCCGTCACACTACAGACAACCCCGCGGTGAGGCAGAGGCCGACGCGAACCTACCCACAACCCCAAAAGCACCCCCCGCGCCACGTCCGATGCCTTCCGCGGCTGAGGACGACGAGGAGCTGCCAATATGGCTGCGGTCAGACGACGCCGCACCGACTGCAGTGACACCGGAGAGGTCACCGCCAGGCAACAAGGGCGGCCGGCGTCGCACCGACTTTGACCGGCTGCAGTCTCTCAGGAGGATGATGGAGGTAAACCACAACGCGGCCGACACCTTTTCGTCCGCGACCACTGGTGGATCAGAGAATGGGGCACCGTCGTCACAACATGACGAAAAGCTTGCACCGAAGCGGAGGGGTCATCACCTGCCACCTTTGGCACCGTCAACGGCACACCCCGCGGCATCCTCTGCGGTGGAGATAGCGATGAGCCAAGGAAGCGATTCCTCCCTGTTCCGCCGCCATTTTTCCTCCCGTGAAGGGCTGCCCAGCAGCGAGGATCACGACGCTGTCGTGAGTGATGACCGCACCGTGCTGTCAACTAGTGCGAACATCTTGGATCTGCGCGCTCTCCGCAAAGACTTGCCCTTCTCCCCCTCATCTGCGCCGCCCACATCGGGGCGTGTTGTGGTCATGTCACTTGGCAACATTCGTGCGTCGCCTGGACTACCTGCTTCTGCCGGGCTTCATCACGTGCAGGGTGTTGGTGTGACGCGTGATGCATGGCCGTACGCAGCGGACATCTCTCCTGTTGAGCTCATGGCGCCGAACTTGCGCGCGAAGAGACAACAGGCACTCGCGCGCGCAAAAGGCAAAAAAGCACTGCCACCGATCTCCTGAAAACACAGTGGACATGGTGCGGTGTCCACGAGTCGCGTGACTGTGTGGCACACTGAAACACATATCCCTCCAATCAGTGCCTCCCCTGGTCCCTTGTTTTCTCCCCCACGTTGTTATTCTCGGTTCATTTCTGTTTGCGCACTGGTGAACTTTTGCAGTCACTTCACAACTTTTACTTGCGCACTTGACGCGTTTTGGTCGAGGCTTGATTCGGGTGTGTCACCGTTGTCTCGTTGACGTGGCGCCTTCCTTTGTGATTTTCTTCATGTTTTGCCGGCAGGGGCTCTCGCTCTTTCAGGGAGTGCTTTCCCATGCTTGGCATGTGCACCTCAGCGAATATGCTTGTGCACCCTCATCACAATGAAGAGAAAAACGTTTCCCCATGAGTTTCGTTGCCCCTCTCTTTGTTCACGACGGTGTTCCTCATTTAGTGTGCCTCATATTTTACTCTCCTATGCCCATGCGCTTGTCCGCTACCCCCCCCCCCCCCCCCCCATGTCTCCCGTCGTGATGCACAACTGACAGTGGCTTCCCAAAGCGCACGAGAACAGATCGTGTGTCTGCGTGTGCTTACTCGTGTTTCTTGTTACCGTGAATTTTCGATTATTAGTATTGTTCTTCACTTGCTTCCCCTCACATACACGCGTTGAAGCCGTTGCTATCAAACACACCAGAACAAATCAAGCACTCAGTCTCCCTGTGGCAACGCACACCCACAGACTTGACTGTTACTACTGAGTTCTATCCCTGTACGATGTTCCCTCCCACTACGTTCGACGCCCTCCCGTCGCTGGATGAAATGGCGGCGGTCCTCGACGAAGAAAAGGTAACATACTATTTCTACGACCCCGTTGCCGTTCCGCCTGCGCGCGGTCAGTTCATCGACGTGATTTCTCGCCTCATAACAGGATTTTTCAGCACAGGTTATGTGAACAATTTGGACATGATGGACGTCCTGACCGGTGGTGCCGAGGAAGCAGTGCGACTGTGCGATAGGGCCAAGTCAATTCTCAGCGTAGAGCCTTCAATTATTGGAGTTGATGTCAAGGCGCATGAGGACTTGGTGATTGTTGGTGACATTCACGGCCAATACACTGATCTTCTTCATAGTGTTCTCGCTGTTCAGCTTCAGCGCCGCCGCGAGGAAATGAAGGCGAACAGCAGTGATGCGCCGGAGACGGCAGACACAGCCGGCGACGGACTGCAGGAGGACATTGCGTGCTCTTCTGGTGTGGAAGGCGATAAGCCCACTGAGAGCAGTCAGTTTTGTTCTCCTGCTGACAAGGGTACCGCACCCGCGTCGTCACCCTCGCAAAGCTCTACAAAAACAATCAAGTATCTCTTTCTAGGGGATTACGTGGATCGGGGCCCGCGCAGTGTCGAGGTTATTGTTCTCTTGCTGGCACTCAAAGTGGAGTACCCAAATCACATTTTCCTGCTTCGCGGCAACCACGAAGAGGCACAGACGTGCCGCATGTACGGCTTCCTGCAGGAGTGCCGAGCCAAATTATTCAGCCGCAGTCCGCATCGCATGAGCTCTAGCAGTGGACAGTTTTCGACTGGGAGCCATGACGGCAGTTGCGTGCCAAAGCTCCCCCGTGTGAGCTCCAGCAACTTGAGCTCTCTCACAGGACTGAAGGCGGGCACGCCCCCCTCCTCACCCGGGGCGGACACTCTCAACACGTGGATGCACTTCAACGCCGTTTTCTGCTGGCTACCCGTCGGCGCGGTGGTGCGCTGCGGCGCAGGCTTCTTCTTCTGCACTCACGGTGGCCTGAGTCCACACACCAAGTACATCAAGCACCTTCAACGACTCCAGAGGGAGCAGTACGGCTCACAGGAGGGTGGCATGGGCAGCGGTGATCGGTACAGCAATCTATTCCCCAGCGACCCCTCCTCCTCGGAGGAGGACGAGGGAGAGCCTGACGCCGATGACCCTGTTGACATCGCGGGACACATCCTAAACGACGTTATGGATGGCCTCTTGTGGTCTGACCCGGAAGAACCGCTCACAGGGTGTCTCCGCAACGCGCGTGGCTGCGGGTTTGTTTTTGGTGAAGATGTCACCAAGACGTTCCTCGACGCCAACTACAACTACGCGTTTTGTCCAACGCTGCACAGACTATCTGGGCCTGCTGGTGCAGGTGGAGAGGACAGCACACGCCGCAGTGCTGCTCAAGGGCTGCGAAACGAGGAAACAGACAGCAAAGAAGACACCACAGAGGAGGGGACCCCGGTGGAGACCTTGCTTGAGCCCACCGAGGTGGACACGTTGCGGGCAATGAGCTCTGTCACGATGCATTACCTGGTTCGCGCTCACCAGTGCGTCAAGGCTGGCTACATGTGGTCTCAGAACGGAAAAACACTCACACTCTTTTCCGCCCCAAACTACTGCTCCGTCAACGACAACCTGGGCGCCATTGCGATTCTCCACGGCACCGAACACGACCTTGTAGAGGGCTCTGGACGGGATTCTGTCCAGTTTGAGTTTAGGACCTACGACAGCTTCAAGTGCGGCCTTCCTCGCCTTCCATCGACGTCTGCCTTCACAGGGAACATGCCCTTCTCCCCGACCCCTTTGAGTAACGGCTCGCGCAGTACATTGAATAGTCTCTCCGTCGACACCAACGGCCCTTCCTCAACAGCCTCCTCAGCGGCAAAGCCGTCCCTCTCTATCCCTCCCTCCATCACACGAGCCAAAGTCTCCGCACCTCCACCACGAAACAGGTTTATAAATCCGTTCTTGGACACATACTTTGGCAGTGACAGCGCTGACAACAACAGAGAATAAACCCGCGTATGCGATTCACACGTACAGACAGACAGACAGGCAAAGACATAGAGCTTCACACAGAGAAAACAGAACGCTGGCGAGGATGTGCATGTGTGTGTGTGTGTGTGTGCTTGTGTTTGTGTTTGTGTGTGTGCAGGAAGGAATGCCAGGGAAAGAATCTACTCACATATTGAATTCGCTTTCAACATTGGCAAGACGCTTCGGAAAGAAGACACCCCTGATTCGTTCTCTTCTCCTCTTATCCACGTACCCGTGCATTGCGCACAGTATTCAACCGCACTTTTTTTTCTCTATTTTCACATCTGTTTAAAGGTGTCTACTTGTGAGACCAGTTTTATCGTTATGGCCGCCTCACCGTTGTACATTTACCGTTTTTTTTTGTGTGTGTTCTCGTGAAAATTCTTCTGAATCGCGCAGTCAAGAACAAATCAAAATGCACAAACGCATAAATATGCACACCCACACGCGTGTGACTATCACACTAATTTTGATGATCGCCACAGCCACTGCACACGCTGTGGCCTGGCATTACAGCACAGATAACTGTTCCTACGCTGCGAGGCGAAGTGCCATCGTTGTAGCGATTCCTGGGACTTTGCCGTGCCAGGACCACTACAAGTTGGACGAACAGATACGATGTGCCGAGGGCCATGCGTGCCTACTTTTTCTCTTTTGAGGATACACATTGCAACAGAAACGTCTACTCTGCCTTTATCCTTAGCGGCCACCTTGTGTCTCACTTTTGACTTATCCCACTCTCTCACCCCTCTCATTTTCTCATATCTTGCCTCTGTCTGTCTCTCTCTCTCTCTCTGTGTGTGTCCGTCTTACGTTTACATCACCTCAATCGCCTTGTGAATGACCATCTGACTTCAGTTACCTAAACCACCACTTCGAGTGATTTAACAATGGTTGCTTCCGCTGGCAAGAACAAGATTCGCCGCATCGGCAAGAAGAAGGGTGCCACCGTCAAGGATGTCAGCGCGTGGCGCTGGATCAAGACGGCCGCCCGCCACTTCAAGCAGGAGGGCAAGATCATGGTGCCCAACTGCACCGAGATCATGAAGTCTTCTCACGGCCGCGAGCGCGCTCCCCAGAACCCCGACTGGTACTACATCCGCTGCGCTGCGGTGCTCCGCGCCATCTACCAGCGCCCTGGTGTGGGCTACGGTGGCCTCAGCAAGCGCTTCGGCAACAAGAAGAACTACGGCAGCTGCCCCGAGCACTTTGTGCGCTCCTCCACTGGTCTCCTCCACTGGTGCTGCAAGTCTCTCAACAAGCTCGGTCTTGTGGAGCACGGCGCCACTGCTGGCCAGCGCATCACCAAGTCTGGTCGCAAGTTCGCCGACTCTGTCGCCTTCAAGGTCCAGATCCGCAAGTTCGCCAAGAAGTAAAGACCCAAATGTTTGAATTTAGGTAACCCACTTTTTCGTTTTCTTTCTCATTTACAACTCGCAAAAAAAAAAAGTGTAAAAAAAACGTGTCAAGATCATTGTGACGGATACGTTTGCACATCAGCCAGACACAGCCGATGAGGACATCTAGCTGTGCTTGGTAAGAATCCGTCTCGCATCTGCGCAGCTCGAATGACACAAGGTACCCTGACAAACATCCTAGAGATGCAAAGCAGGACCGTTCTGTAGATGGTAAACAAATGAGAGAAGGGAGAGGGTAAAACGAAAGCTTCTCTTTTCTTTTATCCCCTATCGCTTTGGGGAGTGACGCATGTACTGATTGCCGTATCGTTGCACGCCACTGTGGTCTACCTGTTAGGCCTCGCTCCTATCTGAATTATAAAGCCCGTGACCACATCTCTCTCAGCAATAAATCACCACTCCTCTATCTCTGTCTGTCTTGTCGCTTTCTCTGTGAGTTTTTTTTTTCACCTGTTACTCTTCCCATCTGACTAGCATCACCAGCAAGAAATAAACAGTAGGGTGTGATTTGAAAATCTCTGGGTATACTGACCTCTCTGGCGTATCTTCTCCCATTCTGCGTCTCTCGCATATTCCCCCCCTTTTTTTGGGTGTTGGTCAACCATGGATTTCGAACTCACCGTCTTTTTGAAGGAGACACAGCTTCAGCATGGTCTCCGCGCTGAGGACTACGCGCGCTATCATCGCTACATCACGAACCGTGTCGCCACGTTGCGTCGGCAGCTCAATCTGTCAAACGACAAGAAAAAGTTCCTTCGCAAAGAGGTGACCGCCGCCAACGCGAAGGACCCTCGCCATCTGATGCTGCTCGCTCTTTACGCTGAGCGCTGTTGGGCCGAATCCGAGGCCATGCAGGAGTTGGTGCAAGCAAAGAAGGAAGCGCGCGGATCAGATGCTAACAAACCCAAAGGCGGTGTCCCTCCCCACGACCAGTTCCGGAAGCGACTCAACAAGGCCGTGAAATGGGCCGAGAAGCTCTCCGCAGTGGCTAAGGAGGTCGGCACGGCACGCCTCGCGCAGGAGTGCGTCGCCTACGAGATGGAGGTGAGTGGCCGCGCTGCTGGTGCGCATGGCCACTTCAAGGACGCCAAGGAGCGGTTCAACAAGTCCCGCGAGGCGTACTACCAGCTCTCGCAGAACACAGAAGCGAATGCGCTGAATGAGCAGAGTCTGGCGGTGTTTGCACTCAAGGTCAGCGAGCTGGATGATCGTGTTATTTTCTGCATGCAGCGCCTCGGGGAGGACGTGGACAGCTATCGGCCTCCTCGTGTCATGTCTTCAGAAGACTCCACGGAGGGCCCAGCGACGGCGTCCCTGCAGTGGAACGGCCGCACCTTGACCGTGTCTAGCATCAAGGTCCGCGATGCCCTGCGTGAGGCCCGTGCGGTTGGCGTTGAGGCCCTTCAAGAGAAGACCTCCGAGGCGCCTGGCATCATTTCAGTGGGGCAAACAAACCGCGTGCTGGAGCTGATGGACCGCCGCATTGGTTACTACAACGACGCACTGGCCCACGCCCGTCAAGGCCTTCGAGTGGCGGCGGAAGGAAAGGAGAAGACAGAGCAGCAGCTGCTGGTGCATTACATTCTCTTTCAAGTGTCGAATGAGGCGCTGCGGCGGACATTGTTCATGGCGGATGTCTACGGGCGTCGTTTCCGCGCCACAGAGCGAGCTCTCACATCCAGCAGTGACGCACTGGGCGGAAAGCAAATGAAGAAGGCGGAAATCTCCCCGAGTCAGTTCGCCTCACCTCTGGAGGTTGTGCGTCTGTACGAGGCGGGTGCGGAGGCCGTGGCGGAGATGGAAATGCTGCCGGGCGTGGCCGGACGCAGTGACGTGGAGGCCTTGTCGGCGATCTGCGTTGCCGGCAAGCTGCTCTTTACAGGGGAGAGCTGGCGGTTGGATGGGGACAGTGCGTCTGCAGAAGAGTGCTTCCGCGGCGCCGTCCAGGTGCTTGAAGGCTTGACCGGGGACGTGGCGAACGATCTCCGCGAGCGTGCGGAGCGATCTGCACTGCAAATGACCGCCTCCTCAGTGCTGTCTCGCTCCACGGCGTCGAAAACCACGATCGAGGCCTTCACCACCCCGCTCACATGCCTGACGGACGCCGATGACAAGACGGTGCGTGCTGCTCAGCAGGTCACCCACTTCCCGCCACGCTACCAGGCCGTGCCGTGCAAACCTGTTTTTGTTGATATTGCGGCGACCTACGTAGATTTCCCTGTGGATGACGAAGTTGGGCACACAGCGGCGACGGCATCATCCGCACATGGCAACAAAAAGGGCGGTGATGCCGGTTCCACACGGGGCGGAGCAGAGCAGCAGAGCCAAAATGCGGACAAGAAGAAGAAGTGGGGCTGGTGGTAAACGGTTCGTTGTGCGGCATCACGTATGTTTTTTCTTTCTTTGTGAACTGAGTGTAACGTGGTTGGTTTATCCTTTTTGTGTAATTCCCCGTTGTGACTGTTTGTGTGCGGGTCTTCCCCGCTTTTTTAAATTGTCGCCAGTGAAGGTAATCTCGTGAAAAAAAATCGAAAAACGCAAAGAAAGAGACATAGAGAAAGGAGATACAGCTGTCACGCCCGAGTGTCAGTGTGCGTGAACGCACCCACACTGGATGATCAAATCCCCCATCACTTGCTTCGTGGATTGCAGCCTCTAGTTCTTTGATCGACTGTCACAGCGCCATACACAGATGCATCCATGTATATACACATGTTTCTACACAAAATGGCACTCGTGACTGGAGAGGCGTGTTGGCAAATACTAACGTCAACATCAGATTGCTTCATGATGATGATAAAACGCATACAATCTCGGATGTCTATCGAACTACTCTTCACCTTCTTACACGTTACCACTGCTTCCAACTTCTTTCCTCTCCCTTTCTCATCAACCCTTGAAAAACAAAAACAAAAACTCATCACCTTCATTGAAGAACACGAAGTGGCAATATTCCCCACAAATCCGTCGGAACAATTTGTGCTCTTTCCAGCCTTTCTGTCAGGGTGGACTGTTCGCCTCACAAAGCATTGCACACTGAGCAGAAGCCGACCCTCCAATCGCGTTACCTCCTTTTTTTGTTTTTGCTTTAAACGTTTCTTGTCGCCAGACGAAACATCGTGTAAATAGTTTTCTTTTCTGAGAACACTGAAGGACATAGACAACATCTATATTTTTTGTTGTTGGAATTGATACGTTTCGTGTTTCTCCCGTTTCGGTGTCTCGCTGTCGTCTGTTCTTTGCCAGTTTACACTAGTCATTACACTGAGGAGGGGGAAACACCCGGACCCATAGAAGTGTGTGAACGTAGCGGACACATCTCCTCTGCCGCGTGTCTGTTGTCATCACTAAATTAGTTTTCTGTTCTCCCCCACCTGTTTGTGCGCTTTTTTTTTTCTTCTATTGACCTTCTCACTTGTGGCTTGCTTTGAGTTTGAATGCCGTGCGCGCCGGAAAGTCTCTTTTCGTCTGACATATCCGAAAACACCGCGCACCTCGGCGAGGTCCGTTCGCCCAAAGTTCGCACTCCGACACCGCGTCTTCCAGAGAAGCTCTACAAGGCCCTAGAGCGTAGCCGACGCGCCAGTCAGAGCCGTGCGTCTCTCTCGGAGGCACACTCCACGTCGCCATCTCGAGCGATTCATCACAAAATACTGCACAGTGATCGCCACACTTCGCAGTCAGCGAGTGAGCCACCTGTTCTGCCGCTTGTGAGTGCGTCGATTGGTGCGCCTCATTTGTCACGGAACTCGCCGCTGCAGTTGGACGGCTCTCATAGAAGTGAGCCAAAGGGTGCTGTGTCAGGCGTTCGTGGTGTTGGGGTTTCAAAGTCTTTGCCTTCCGCAACCCCCTTCCCCTCGCAAACATCGGAGAGTATGGGTGTCGGTAGTTCTGACTGCCAACGAGAGTCCCCTGTCAAATCGCCCTCGAGTGAGTCTCGCCTGGCTTCCCCAGGAAGCACCAACAAGACCCTCACCGTGTCGCGCAGCCCACCTCAACGCTCACCAACGTCCGCTGCACTGTGCACGACAGCGAGGCCACTGCACCCACCGACACAGTCACCAGGTGCGACGTCGCAGCAGACCGGCGCAATTCGATCCCTTTCTACGACTACGCCAAAGGACACCGCGAGCTTTTCCACTGCGTCTCCAAGGGGCGCCGCCGTGGACATCAGCGCCTCACCACGACCTGTGCCCTCCACCGCCGCGGGCTCGCCTTTCAACATGGATGACCAGCTTCTGCCAGCGCCTCAGGCAACGGAGAGTGAGGTGGCCTGGTCCTTCACCGCTCCACCCGACAATCAGCGCACCTTTGTGTTCCCTGAGGACAACAACCTCGAGTTCTCATCGCAATTTGACAGTGGCAACCTGATTCAAGTGGAGCGTGTTGGTCCCTATCGCTATCTGATGTACACCGCCATGGACTGCGGCAACTCCCCACGACAAACAAACAACCGCCAGTGGTTTCATTTCTCTCTGCGCGGTGGCCTGAAGGGTGCGACAGTGGCTTTCACCGTTGTCGGTATGGCACACAGCGCGATGTTCACGTACGACTGGATGCCTGTCGCAGCGGTCTGCCCGTCTCGCCCACAGTACACTCGTTTGGCCGGCAAGGCGACGGTTGTGCCGCTGGATGTAATGCCCGAGACGCCCGGCTATCCGCTGCTGCTTTACAAGAGTCCAGCCAGCGCCACCACGGGTGCCACCGGCGGAGGCGGTAATCTCGAGGCGGCTTCCGACGATGACAATGGGAGTGGCGACGACGACGGCGAGGAGAACGCGTGCTCGCCAACCACCACGACCCCCACTAGTCTGTTGCCGCCTGTGGGCCCCAAAAAGAAGAAAAAGAAAAAGAAAAAGAAAGGAGAGGCGATGAACTTGACTTTTGAATACCGTATTGAGGTAGACAACCCACCCGTGGAAGGCCCCTATCCGATTGGACACCCGCTGTGCCCCGCTATTTACATCGCCAGTAACCACCCCTACAGCTACAGCACGCTGAAGCGCAATATTCTCACATGGAAGGCCAACACGACAGGCCGCATTGCTGCCACCAACAGTGGGGCTGTCTCAACATCGTCGCCGTCGAGTACACCGCCACCACCAGCTCGCGGCAGCCCAAGCAGCTCGCCCGTGGTGGGAGATGTGGCCGCGTTGTCAAGCTTGTTGAATGACCAAACCGAGGTACCCGCGCACATGGCACGAACAGCCTCGAGCATCTACTTTCACCAAGAGGTGCTGTACAAAACGCTGGAAGGGCGAGAGATCGACCTCCTCACCATCACCGATATGCACGGAATGCAGGATGACCGCATGCCTCTCATTTCGGAAGAGGATGCACTGCCCATCTCCTCCGCGACCGGGGTCACCGTGCGTCCGCGTCAATTCAGCGGTAAGCAGGTTGTGGTGCTGACCGCCCGCGTGCACCCAGGTGAGTGCCCCGCAAGCCACATGATGCACGGTGCCATTGAGTTTCTCCTGCATCCGAAGGATCCGCGAGCCATGGCGCTGCGGCAGCGCTTTGTGTTCGTTTTGATTCCCATGTTGAACCCCGATGGCGTAGTGCGTGGGCACAGCCGCGTGGACGCCGACGGCGTTGATTTGAATCGCATGTATCAAAATCCGACACTGGAGAGACACCCAGCTCCCTATTGTGTGCGTAAACTCACCTTTCCGTTGGCCCATTCGAAGAAGCTAGCGCTTTTTGTTGACATGCATGCGCACGCCAACAAGAAGGGCACCTTCTTTTACGGGAATGCGATGGCTGCTGCGGACCAGGTGCAAAATATTCTGTACGCCAAGCTGGTTTCTCTCAACACACCGTACCTTGACTTCACCAGCTGCAACTTCTCCGAGGCGAACATGTACGCGGTGGGTCGCGGTGGGAAGGGCAAGGAGTCATCGAGTCGTATCGTCCTCTTTCTAGAGACCGGCTTTGTGCACAGCTATGTCATTGAGACCTCGCATGTGTGTGCCAAGGGGTTCAATGGGGTCGTCGCGCTGCCGAGTATTCCCGGTGAAGATGTGTCGCCGGCGATGGGCTCTGGCAGCATCCTCGCTGGGGGCGCGCGCCATTCGCCGGAGACGTTTGGTGACACCGGCAAGGCCTGCCTCCTCGCTCTTCTTGACCTCAAGGGTGCGAACCCCGTTAGTCGCCTGCCGACAACGCCTTTCCAAACGGCCAAAGGCGCCGGCGCGTGGCTGCAGCGCCAGATGCAGGTCGAGGTCGCTGAGAAACTGTTCGCTACGTCCTACAAGCTTCACGGCCGTGTTGAACCGAAGGATGCCTCACAGACCACCACAACCGCCGTCCTCCACGCACTCAAACCGGAGGAGGTGCCCAACAAGGTCTCGTTCCGCGGCCGCTCGCTCCCCTTGTGCACTGTTCAGGGTGTACCGGACTTTGTCACCCTCGACGAATGTGTCGCACTCCTCGCCCAGACCCCGCCTAGCGGACTGCCGCGCTCCCTCTTCGCCGGGCCTGGCCGGCAGCGCGGTGCGTCCAGCTCAGCGGGCAAGAGCGACGTCCCAGTGACGATTGCTGTTCCCAAGAAAAGGAAAGCATCGAGGTCCCCTGCCTCTCCATCTGGCCCTGGTAACGCCAGCACACCCATCGTAGAGTCTCTTTGAGACCGTGCTCAGCGTTGTGGACAGAGAGAGAGTTTCAAGGGACTATCCCATTTTTTGTTTTTGTTTGCTGTTTTTTTTTTTGCAACCTTTTCTTTTTTCTTGGGCCTCTCTGTGCATGCCTTGCGTTCTTCCTTCTTGTTTTCGATATGCGACGCGTTCTGAGGCCTCCACTATTTGCCCATACGCGAACACACATACCCCCATATGGACGTGAAGTATCTTGCGTCCAGCACGAACAGACACGCATACACACACACACACACGTACACACACACAGACCCATGGACAGCGAAACGATGTGATCCCCGCTCCCCTCATCTTTATTCTCGCCCAACCGAGTTTTGATTTTTGCTGCCGATGTACTGCCAAGGAGACAGAGAATCATCGATGCTGGTGTGTGCGCATCGAAAATATGCACAATTCGCGTGTGCCGAAAGGTTTCTTCAATTCATGACAAGATACTTGCACTACGGTGATGTCTCCGGCGTGGTGATGGCGTCTGGCGCCTATTGATGTTGGCACACTGCACCTCACTCGTTTGACCTATCCTCTGTTCCCCCCCCCCTCCCCAATACCTATCTTCATTCAACACAGCCTTCCATCAAACACGGACATTTGAGAACCACCAAATCGATTCTTCTTTTGTTTCGTATTTCTGTGTTTTTTTTTTCTGTTCATTCATCACTCCCTCAGATTATCTTTCACGCTGCATTTTTTTTTGGTTTGCCTCGTTTCTCTTAAGTGTTCATTCGTGCTCATGTCTAGTTTTGACAAGCTCGTCGCTCAGTGGGTGACGCGTGAGGACAGCACTGTACCACCCGCCAAGAAGGCGGAGATCCTGAACTCTGTCTCGGCAAGCATTGACGTGTATCGTGAAATCAAAGACCCCGCCAAGGCTGCCAAGAAGAAGCAGCAGCAGGAAGCTGCCGCGGCAGATGGTGCCCCACGGGCCATCACTGCCGATAAGACGGCGAAGAAGACAAAGAAGAAGAAGACAACGGTCGGCAAGAAGCGTCACGTGAGCAAGAGCGTTGGCGGCACACCGCGCGCGGGCGTTTCCGCTCGTCCGGGCGCCTCGGCGCGTCGAAGCTCCACTCCTGCGGTGCCCCAAACTGCACGTGGTGGGCGCCTGTCGATCGACACCTCCATCATTGACTTCCGCTTCTCCAAGACGGTCAAGGACGCGCTGCGCAATGTGGATGACGAGTTGGAGCACGAACGAGCTGCCTCCCGTGGTGCAAGCGAGCCCGCACCCCAGGACCCGGCGGCTGATCAACCTGGGACGGCGTCCGACGGGGGAAGTGCAACGCGTGCCCGCTCACGCCCAACAATGACGCTCTCCACCGAACAGCTTGAGCAAGACACGGAGGCAGTGCTTCCCTACGAGTCCCCTGACGACGACGTGGTGGTGGCCGCTGAGGAGGGCACCCCCGCCACACACACCCCACGTGACCCAGACACCACACTCCCTCTCGAGCAAGACCCCAGTGAGGTTGAGGCGCGTGTTCAGTTCGAGACCGGCGTCATGTCCACCTTCCGCTTCGGTGACAGCGGCGGCAACGACGCGATGAGCGAGGACTCGCACTTGGATGACGGGTGCGGTGCGGAGTCAGAGGAAACCGCTCCGATCGCGGACGACGAGGATGAACGTCGCCGCCAGATTCAGTCCAAGCGGCCGAGCCGAATGGGTATTAGTGATGTCTCCATCAGCCTTGAGGAGGCGCGTCTCGCAAACTTCCCTGAGACGCCCAAATCACGGGACAAGGTCAAAGTCATCACTCGCACGCTGGAGCGGCACTTCCTCTTCTCGTACCTGGATGATAGCGACTTGTCCAAGATCGCATCCATTATGGATGTCGAGTCGTTCGAGGCGGGAGAGGAAATCATTGCGAAGGGTGCCCTCAGCGACACACTCTTCCTCGTTCTCTCTGGCGAGGCCGAGACGACGATGATTAACGAGTACGGCCAGGAGGAAGTGGTGCCTCTTTCCCGCGGCACGACCTTTGGTGACCTTGGCCTCATGTACGCCAGCAAGAGCGAGATGAGCGTTGTGGCCAAGTCTCACCTCGAGTGCGCGTCACTTGAGCGCCGTACCTACAAGCTCATCACGTCCCGCACCATGGCTGACCGCCGCAACCGGTATGCCGAGTTCCTCAAGGCTATTCCCGAGTTCCGCTCTCTCAACGACGCTGAGATTCGTCGCCTTGCCGAGGCCCTGAAGCAGAGCACGTACGAGAAGGGCCAGAAGCTCATCGCCTACGGCACACCTAGCAACTGGCTTTATTTTGTCGTTGAAGGTGCGTTGGAGGTGATTGGCCGTGATGCTGACGGGCAGCCGCGCCACTTGACAACACTGAGGGAGGGCGACTACGCCGGTCATCTCGAATTCCTCTCCCGACACGTGTGTGTGGCGGATGTGGTGGCGGGCAGTGATGTGGTGCGCACTGCCAAGCTTAGCCGCCGCATGTTCGATAGTCTCGTCGGCACAGCCCGTGACGTGATGAACCAGCGCGTGGAGGAAGGTGAGGAGTACCAGTACTACCGCACCTGCATGTCTGAGACCCCTCCAGAGCGCGATTTGAGCCCCGCGTTTGACGAACCACCCTTGTACCTCAAGGGCACGCTGCGGGATCAGGATGCCTTGAATGCGGCCCTGCTCGCCGCCAACGGTGACGCCGATGCGGAGCCGAACAGTGAGCCGGCTACTGTGACCGTGAAGACCGCGGCGACGGCCATGGGTACCCCAGAATGTGAGGAGCTAGTGCCCCCGAAGGAGCGCCGCAACACGGCTGCACCTGATGATGACTAACGCGCACTGACATATACACAAACACGCACACGCACACGCACACACACACACACACAGACATCGACAGTTTCCCTAAACGATTCATGTACTGTTTTTTTCCCGCTCCGTCGTGTTCTGTGTGTTCTGGGTCGCTCGGATATTCCGCGTACCCTTTTAAAGTACCGTTTGCCTGGCTCTTCACCAGAACCGGCTGGTCCGGTCATGGGCAGAAACGCGAAAAGGAATTATATTTTTTTTTTCAGGTTATGTCAATTCTTTGTTTGGTGTGAACGAACGTGATGATCGTCTCACGCACCACCCGACATGTAAACCAGTTATAAAGGGGAGGGAGGAAAACAAACTGCAAGTGAACACGCCCTTCTCCATCTCCTTTTCCGAAGGCTCAATTGACGGAATTCTCTCCGGAAAGAGAGAAAGAGAGAAAACTAAGAAGAAAATGAAAAATGAGCGGAGCACTGCAATGTGAACGTATCTGCAGTGCCATTCGAGAAGACTGTGCTCTCGCGATATGACGACATGCTGACTTGACAACGATCCTCTCAACAGTTTTTCTTCGTGAGCCCTTTACCTTTCAGATGCAGCTTTCCTAATCTGATGTTTTTTAGTTGTTCTGATTGTTTGGTGCATTCAGTTTATTTAACAGCAGCGGTATTCCGACGCCCTTTGTGTTCTTTTGTTCTTCCTTTATTTCTATAACCCACTTCACACACACACACAAAAAAATAAACAATGTCAAGGAGCACCAACCGACTCAGCAAACTGACAATGCGCGCACTTACATTGAACTCCGGATCAGCCAGCTGGCAAGCTCGTTGCGTCCCGTGCCACATCTCTGACGTGAGCCACGAAAGCAATCCTGGCCGCACTTCGAACTCACCAAACGTTTTCACTGCATCGACCGCCAACACGACTGCCAATCGCACCGTGTCTCAGTGCTTCTCTCCTCTCTCTTGCCTGCGGGAGGCCGTGTGCACGCTGTGAAAGTGAGGTGGAGCACTGCGTGCCTGCTCTGCCGCGAAGGAGCTCTCTTCTATTCCTTCAAAGCTTTCTGCCGTGACGGAACTCACCATCACGCGCGTTGTCAACTTAAACGTACACGCACAACCACGCACCGTTCATCCCTTTCTCTCTCTCTCGTTCCCCCTTATGTTCTTCTTCCACACCGCATCCAGAAGATAGGTGTTCTGTCTTTTTTTTCAGCGTAGTTTTTGGTATTCTTCTCTTTATCCACATGCCGTCATATTACAAAAAAATCACACTCATGTTTGGCGGAGGGTGCGAGCTGCTTGTGGGCAAGCAGACGTCCATTGTTACCGAAAACGCCATTGAGTGTGGCACAACGCTTCAATTACTTGTGCTGTTTGTTCGCGATCACTATATTCAAGAGCGGCCGGAGCTGTTCATGGACGGAAGCGGTACCACCATTCGGCCAGGCATTCTCACACTGGTGAACGGCTGCGACGCCGAGGTTGTTGGCGGGATGGAGTATGTGCTGGCGGATGGTGATGAAGTTGAGTTTATTTCTACCTTACATGGAGGCTAATACTGCTGTACCTCGGGCGGCTTTTGAGAAATGCCACACTGTTGTTGCGTATTGGTCATTGCATGAATAATTGAAACAGCAACGCAAACGTGCTGCCATTGAGAACCCTTCCGTCACATTTCACCGCAGTGCGCGTGTGTGTTTGCGACTATCTTTATCACCGCTTCGGGCACAGGGTGTGTCGACCGGGCTACCTCTTGGACGTATCGGCATCATAATCCCCCCCAAAAGTGGAGAAAGGTGCGCATTCGTTCGATCTTTCCCTTTTCAAGGACCGCTCACGTGAACGACGGGTAAAAACGGAAAAAAAAATATTGTACCGTTCTGTCATGCGACTAGCGACACGTCTACTTGCACCTGACTGATTTTCCCTCTCTCTTCACTCTTCTCGCGTCACTCAGAGGTGTACGTTCGTGCTTGTTTATATACATTTTTTTTTTTCAGCCACACAGACGAGTGGCGTGCACGTGCGTCGTATCTTGAGTGATACCTTTGGTGATCACCACTATTTCACTGAAGCACAGACGATGCTCAATATCAACGTTGGACTACTTGGTCACGTCGATAGTGGCAAGACTGCCCTGGCGAAGGCCCTGTCGCAGACCGCCTCTACTGCCGCATTCGACAAGAGCCCCCAGAGCCAGTCGCGCGGTATTACGCTTGATCTCGGCTTCAGTGCCTGTGAGGTGACCGCGGACAGTCCTGGTTGCCGTGATGTGTTGTCGCGAGCGGGTGTGGAGACGGTCATGTGCACGCTGGTCGATTGCCCTGGTCACGCGTCTCTCATTCGCACTGTTGTTGGCGGGGCACAGATAATTGACGTTATGGTGTTGGTTATCGACGCCACCAAAGGCTTCCAGTTTCAGACGGCCGAGTGCTTGGTGCTGGGAGAGGTGCTGTCGCGACCACTGGTTGTGGTGGTCAACAAAGTTGATGCCATTCAGGGCGCGACGCCGGAGTTGAAGCAACAAGCTCTCGCCAGACTGCGTAAACGGCTAGACGCGACGTTCGCAAAAACACGGTGGCTCAGTGTGTCCATCGTTGAGGTCAGTGCCGCACCGCGTGGTGCGTTGGGAGAGGTGTTGCCTCCTATCGCGACCGACACGATTTTGCCCGCCGTTCTTAGCCTTGTTGACTTTTCCGTGTTGAAGCGTCTGCGGGCGGGCACGGCTCACACCGGCTCTGGCCGCTTCCGCATGCTGGTGGATCACTGCTTCGCAGTACGGGGGCAAGGCACTGTCTTCACCGGCACCATTCTCGATGGCGCTATTCGAGTGGGGGAGTCTGTGCTTATCCCTGATCAGCACATCACTAAGAAGGTCAAAGGCCTGCAAGTTTTTCATAAGCCCGTGGAGGAGGCCCGTCGCGGGGACCGTGTTGGGCTCTGTGTGGCGCAGTACGATCCGAAACAGATGGAGAGAGGCGTACTGTTTCAGGCCCCGCAAGACGGCAGCAGCGCTGGTGGTGAGAGTCAGCAAGGCACAGACGTTGTGGTGGCAGAGGTCCATCGCGTACGATTCCACACGCTTCCTTGTGATGCACACACCAAGTTCCACGTCATTATTGGCCACGCCACAGTAATGGCATCGATGCGGTTCTTCTCGCGGCCAGCAGATTGCGTCGCGGCACCGACGTGTTGCAGCACTGGCACGTCAAGCAGTACGCTGGGTCCGGATGTGGCGACTCGCAGCTTTGGGCCACAATCGTTTGATTTGACTGTGGAGAGCGAATACGTGGACGAGCTGGGCGAAGATAGCTTCGCGGCATACATCAAGGACCCACCACCAGCTGCAGGGATGCCGATGCCTCTGGCCGCTGGCAGCCCAGACGGTCGTGTGTACTTTGCCGTGCTGCTGCTCGACCGCCCCGTGTTTGTTTCTACTGGGGATGTCTGCGTCGCGATGCGGCTTGATCTTGACAAGGAAAATGTGTGTCGCCTCGCCATGGCTGGACACATCCGTGCGCTCTTGCCACCAAGCACATCTGCGTCAGCGGACGGCGTACCTGCCTGGCGCAAGCTCCCTGTAGTTCGCTTCCGGACCAAAACCATCGTTGTCGACCGTGTCATTGACGCGAGGACGTGCATTGCAACAGGACTGGTATCCTTGGATCAGGAGGTGGGCACGGCAAAGGGCAAAGACCACGAACGAACGAAAGCGGACCTTCACGCAGAGGTGCAGAAGTTCGTGGGCCTCCAGGTTCACTTCACCCCGGAATCGGAAGAGGTGCAGATCTCCGATGACGAGGCTCTCGAGAAAGCTCGCGCCGCAGTTGTCCCTGGTGTTGTCGATTCTGCGTTCGGCAAAACAGGCAAAGTCAAACTGATCTTTAAAGCTCCCGTCTTCAATGAAACCGGTGGGAGGGCAAAAGGCACCAAACCAGAAGACGCTCTTCTCACTCCTGGTAGCATCACGCTCCAACTGAAGAAGTACCCATTTGCCCATTTTAGTAACATACAGCAGTAGCTGTTCGTTTACGCCACAGAGAGAGAGAGAGGGAAAGAAAAGTGAAACCACGTGACGCGCTCTTTAAAGAGGAGGCAGTATTGCTCACCGCAGGTGGTGAGACCACGCGTTGCGTTGGATTTTAATGTGCACCGTCTTTTCACGCTTGTATCTTTGTTGCCACATGCCTATTCTCATTATTGTCCCTTGCTACGGAAAGTGCACAATGCGCGTGACGAAACGGGGCGCCGCGACGTTCCCAAAAGCCCGCCTTCCTGAGCCCGCATCGCAGTTCTGGTGCCACCCAGCTCATAGCTTAACCTATCCAGTGTGTACTTGTGTGCTTGTCGTTCACCAGTTTTTTTTTTCGTCCCCCCCCCCCCCATCATCAAATACCCTTGACATTGCTTCATTCCTTGCCTTTCTCTGTTCATTTCTTTCCCCGACTGCTCCCCTTTTCTCATGACTCTCTCGGCGCCGCTGGGTTTTGAGCACCCTTCTTCAGTTTTACATTACAGAGTTGTTGTTGCCTGCTGTTGTTTGATTTAGGCGAAAGCTTCCTCCCCTGCATCTTCTCGTGGACTTTTTTTTCCGGATTGCAGTCAGCTAAGCAGTGAAGGAGCGTAACCGTGCTTCCGCACCCCAACAGACTGCAGCTACCCTGAGCAAACCATAACGTTTTTTTTTTGTTTTGCGGTAACCAATTCCTACGCTCACGTGTCTTGTGCGCTTATTTACCTTTTTACTCATCTTGATTGTTATAAAACAAACCAATCACTCTTTATTTACCCCATTTCTTCTTCTCTCTCATCTCTCTCTCTCTGTGCAGTATACACAATGAAACGCCTTGACCGCATTCGAGAAGCGCTCCAGGAGCTGAATCCCATGAGCCAGGGCCAGCCACAGAAAAGTCCGTACGGCACCCACGCGCACATCAGCCGAACATCCATTGTGGAGTTGATGGACTGTCTTTCATACGTTTGCTTTCCCGAGTGCAGCACCCCCCCACGGCGGGTCGTTCCTGAGCACGTGGAGGCGGAGAATGTGATGGAATGGGTGCTGAGTCACATCTACGACACCATGACGAGTCAAATCGCCTTTTCCTTCATCCTCCACGGTGACCAGGAGGCGGTGGTACACGCCGATGACTTCCACCCCGTGCGCACCAAGCAACGCACGCCGCTAGACTGGTCGGCCCCATCCACGGGTGCGCTGTCTCTTGTGCAACTGGACAATGCGCTGGCGCTGAACGGCCACAACAATCTCAACCAGAATCAGCAGCACGCCCAACATGCCACCTCCATCACAGCGAGCCGCCATCCATGCACGACGACCCTCAACGGCACCGCACCGCGCTCTGCCCAGGACGCTTCTGCGCACAATTTGGCAGATCGCGTGGCGTTTGAAGAGTTCCAGGCCCTCTGCAAGGCCAAGGCCAACGCTATCGTGTCTAAGTTTCTGACGGAGCGGTTACCGCATGTGCGGTGGCTGCTACACACGGATGTGGAGGCGATATTTCGCAACGATGTCGCCGCGACGTCGCCGAGTGAAGTGGTGCTGTGCTATCCGGGTATTCGTTGCATGACGCATCAACGGTGTGCGCATCAACTGCACTTGCTTGGCGTGCCAACAAACTTCACCCGCATGGTGACAGAAATAGCGCACTCCACGACCGGGATTGATATTCACCCAACAACCGCGATCGGCCACCACTTCTTCATTGACCACGGCACGGGCGTCGTCGTCGGCGCGACCGCCATCATTGGCAACTACGTCTCACTGTATCAAGGCGTCACGCTTGGCGCGAAGAGTTTTCCAGTAGATAAGTCTGGCTCCTTGATCCTCAACCTTCCTCGTCACCCCATTCTGGAGGACGGCGTGACCGTTTACGCCAACGCCGTGGTGCTTGGCCGCGTCACTATTGGCGAGGGCAGCACCATCGGCGGTAATTGCTGGATTGTGAGCAACGTACCACCTCATTCCTCCATTGTGCAGAAACCGAGCCGCATGCTCGCTCCTGACGAGAACATGTTTTTGGAGAAGGACGGCTCAGGGATCTAGTTAACTCCAGGAAGCATGAGTTTGACGCATGCCCAAACAAACAAGCGCGTATAGTGACATGAGTCCGAGTGGGTGCTCTCACTGCCCCCCTTTCCTTTATTCCCTGTTTTTTATTTATTGCGACTTCTCCTTTTTTTTTTGTTTGCGTCGCACGTTGTCTCAACTGTTGTCGGGCGTGTGGTGTCACCCAATCCAAATCAGTGATATACTTCAAAACAGCACAAAACAAAAAATAAAAAACTACTAATTGTTCACACACATATATACATGCAAAATAGCTTGGGTCCGAATCCCACATACAAATTCAACGCAACTCTGCCTCTGAGTCACTACGCGAGTGCACTCTTTCACACACAGTGAGTGCATATCTCAAGCAGTCTGTGTGATGGTGCCGCATCCCCATGCCGACAGATTTCTTTGCGACTATCGCATCAAGCGCTGAATCTCATGTGCGTGGAGCACTTTCTGCACCGTTGCCAGTCGAGTGCCACTGTCACGTGCTCTCTGCTGTGACATGCCCTCCTTGGCTTCATCGACCCCCCCCCCCCCCTCCCTCCTTCCTTTCCTTCTTGCTTCTTGTTTCTTCCTTCTCCTCGCGCGCAGCAGCTGGAGGATAATAGACACCCCTGAGCATAGACAAGTGCACTCATTTGTTCTGCATAATCTGTGTGTGTGTGTGTCTCTTACCCTTGTTTTTTTTTTTTGCTTCTGTGAAACGACCGCAGTACGGCAGTGATGCTTCGGAACACATTTGTGCTGCTTGGCCATGGCCAATATAAGACTCGTCTGAAGAAGCGCATGGTTGGATTCATCCCAAAGGTGGTGCCGCGCAAGATTCGTAACAACACCGTCGCGCTGCGTAGTGAGGCCAACACTGGCCACATGGAGGGTTACATTAAAACAGAGAATGAGCGTCTCGATGCAACAGGACGCAAATTGCAGAAGGTCATGTATGATCCTGTCCTTCAGCGTCACTGCATTTTTAAGGAGACCAAGGTGCGTGGCCCGTTCATGACCAAGACGGCGGTACAACGGAAGGTTGATTTCCCCATTGGTGCTAGCAAAGCAGTGGGTAAAAAGTAGTTTACGACAACGAGGCTGTCTTCAACAGGACGGCGTGCCAGGGAACTGTGGTTCACTCACAGACCTCTCCATCATCTCTTGTCGTTGTGTGTTGACACGTTTGGGTGCTTCGGACAACGAAGCAACTTCTTTTTCACCGATCCGTTATTTTTGGAGAACGAAAGTGAAAAAAAAAAACATAAAAAACGGGTGCTCGAGAGAACTGCAATAAGTGGCGGCACCTACGTACGCTGTCGTGCGGTGAAGCCTCAGCTTTGCTACCATCCCTACCTTTCTATCACAGTGACTGAGTTGACATGTCGACTCACAACCCTCTGGGCTGAGTATCTTCCACCTCAATCA
>JASANS010002451.1:0-132162 GCA_030849605.1 Wallacemonas sp. 195SL | reverse complement strand
GCTGACGCAGCGAAGGTGAAGGCGTAGAAATAGAGCAGTACAACACACAAAAACAAAACGCCGTAAATTGTGGATGTGGTTTTGTTGTTGTTGCTGCCGCGTTAAGTTATAGTGGCAGCTCTCATAGAAGTGGGGTACCAATTCGATGTGTGTTTTCTCCTTTTTTTTTCTTTTGATCTGGCCTTGTGCGTAGCTTCCCTTGAACTCTCTCAATTATTATTGTTATTTTTTGTAGTTGAGCTCGGGGTTGGCGAAAATCAGTTGAAGGGGAGAAATGATGCCCCAAAATAAACATATTTATATATATATATATAATCGGTGAGAAAACGAGAAAGGGGGGGGAGAAAGCATCACAGCATGGTTCACAGCTCAGATATGCCTTTTTCTCACTTTAACTCTCACTTCAATAGAGTCTGTGAATGCATCAGCATCACTTTGGACCTTTTGTGTCTGTCTCACTCCTCCATTCTTCCGGCCGGCGTTGGCCAATCAATGTTTCTGATGGCTTTTTTTATTTCTTTCCTCGCTCCTCACACCACACACCTCTCCACCTTTCCAGGGATAGCAAAAAAAAAAAAAAAGTGATTTATTGCGGCAAAAAAAACACGATACGAAGAAGAAAAGGATTCACAAATACAGAATTCTGAAAGCAAAAAAAAAAAAAGCGATGCAACGCGAGGACGCCAGCGTGTACCTGCTGTCGTTAAGCAGCGAGCTTCGCCAAGCGGGCGCTGCTGACACTGCGGATTTGGTCGAACACGCCGCCTCTCAGCTGCAGATGGCGCACTGGTTTGAGCTCTCTCAGGCGCTGCTCACGGCCATTCAAGATCCACTCGTGCTCGGACGTGCGTACGAGCTCCACGACTCTGTCCTTCGCGCAGTCCGCACTGATTTGTCGCCTGTGGCGTACGTGAAGTTGGTGTACTACACATGCTTCTCGCCCGAAAGCACGCTGCAGAAGGCGATGCCGCTTGTCGAAGGCGCGTGTGCGATGCTGTTGGGGCAAAACGAGGTGCAGGCGAACTACGCCGCTCAGTGTATTCGTGCCCTTCTGTTCCTCGAAGAGGAGAGCACAACTGACGCCAAGGCACTCTCCGCGCAGCCCGGCTCTGGCCCTTACACGGCACGCAAGGTGCTCGAGGAAGTTGAGCACTACTTGGAGGGTCTTCAGCAGCACGAGGTGGAGCCCGTGGTGGTTGCCTTGCACAGCAAAGCACGTGGACGTGACTTTGAAGTACGTCAAATGTATACACGCTATTATGAGAACGTGTTCGATATTGTCAATTACTCTCAAAAGGCAGATATGATCATTCTCGAGCCGGAGATGAACAGCCTCGCTTTCAAGGCCGCCGTCGCCGCCTTGCTTTCAGAGGAGATTTTCAACTTTGGCAAGCTTCTTAACTTTGCTCCCTTTGTCTCTCACTTGTCTGGGCACGGTGCAGCTGGATGGGTACTGGAGATGTTAACGATCTGCAATGAGGGCAACGTCGGGCGCTTCGAGGCATTCTGCACATCACACAAGGCGCAGCTGGCAAGCGTGCCCGATCTCGTCGATGCCGCAGATGCGCTGCGCAAGAAGGTGCGACTGATGGCGCTGCTGCATCTTGTGTTCTATACTCCCTTCAACGAGCGCACCTTTTCCTTCACCACGGTCGCACAGCGCTGCGAGGTGTCTGATAGTGAGGTGGAGCCGCTGCTCCTCGCCGCACTTGCGCAGGGCATTGTGCAGGGTAAGATTGATGGTCTGGAGAAGAATGTTCACATCTCATGGGTGCAGCCTCGCGTGCTGAATCGCGACGAGGTGCGTGAGCTTGCTCAGCACGTTGGCAAGTGGAAAGAGCAGGTCCTCGCGGTGTCCAAGACGGTTGGCCAGCAGACCAGCCTCATTTCCACGTAATCAGAGAAGAGAAAAAGAAATCGCTGCGTGTGCGTATGTGTGTGTGTGTGTGAATGACATCAACCATGTTGGAAGAACGCATAAGAAACACAAACAAACAAAAAAACATGGAAGAAGGAGATGAAAGCAGGGGGGGGCGGAGCGGACGCACAAACGTGATCACGCACAGTTGCAGCAGGTCGCAAAAGAGAGAATATGCCACATGCGATAGACACGCGCATACAAAAAAGGCCGCTGAAAGAGCGAAGTGGGACGATGACGTATCATTTCTTCTACTTTTTCCCCCTTTTTCTCTGCGTGTGTCTGTTGTGTCGGTCTTGAACCGTTTGCTTCGTGTGGTCTGTCGTTGCTGCTTTTCACGAGCTTGATGTCCTCACCCATTCTGCTCTCAATACACTTACTTTGTTGTTGTGTTGTTTTTTTGTTTCTGTTTTGCACATGTGTTTTTCTTTTAGTTTTCCTATTCGATGAAACAAAGCAAAGAAAAAACTTTGAAGAGGTGAGAGCAATGCTTTCTGATGCATATAAAACTAAAAGAGAAGCAGATCTTCCCGAAATCGGTATGCACTGGTGTATCTATTGGGGAGGTTCTTCTTCTTCTGTACATCGAGCCACGCTTCTTGATCTACATGGGGTGCGTCTCGTGTACTGAGAGTTGCAATTTCATGCGTGACTCGCACAGTATTGTAAAGAGCAATGCCTAGAGTGCGTTGATTTTCTCTTGTACGTCTCGTGATACGTGGCTAAAAAGTGGGTTGAGCGCAGGGTGACTGCACCGCTGTTGGACACAAATATAAAAAAAACACGCGCACGTATTTATTCTCATACCGCACACACTCTTCGCGGCACTGACACCGTGCATGACAGTTTTCTGTTCCGAATATCCTTCTCCCCCATCTCTCTTACACACACACACACGCATTTTCGTATTCTTCGATTCCTTCGATGATTACTTGAGAGCAAAAAAAGGAAAAAAAAAGACCAATTACTTTTCTTTCAGGTGAATAGACAACGTTGCGTTCGTCTGAGTACTTTTTTTCTGTTTTTTTTGTTTTCGCCTCTTTGTCTCCTCTTCTCTTGAATTCTGTATATTTGGTGCGTGCAGCGTGACTGCAAGAGAAACCACTGCAGAAGAATAGTTGAGAGTGCAATATCTATATATATATATTGGTGCGATAGTGCCTAACAATCATTTCGCGAGTGAGCAGGTGTGCCAAGTTCTTGTGCGTTTGTTATTTATTTGTCAATCCGAATCCCACTTTTTTGTTGTTGTTGTTGGTGTCGTCTTTTCCTCTATTCGTGGGTATTTTCTCTCTCTCTCTTCCCTTTAAAAAAAAAAGCAAAGAAATAAGGCATCATCATCACAACCATGTATACTACGGGATTCGCCTCTTTGCACACCGCAAGCTCCTCGACGAAGGAAAAAACGGCAGCAGTCGCATCTGCTGAGAAGGGACAGGCTAGTGCTGCCGGGCACAAGGCCGTTGTGAGGACGCAGGACAGTGACGGCACGATGTTCAGACCCAGCACGGACAAGACATACGCCGCCAACGACGTCGTTGCGCAAAGGAAACGTGATAAAAATGATGCGAAGACGAAGCGCGAGAACGAGGACACTGGCTCAAATGCGTACACGAAACTGTTCTCCAGTGTCAGCACGACCCGCCCTGGTTCTTCTTCGGCGTTGCATCAAGGCACACACGCCACGACAAACAGGGTCGTCGCCTCCGGCCCAGGCGTGCCTGCCTCGACCACCGCCACGCTCACGAACGCTACGCAGAACTTCGCCAGCGCGCTGATGAGTGAGAAGACATCTCTTCCGTTTCCGAACACACACACCACGCAGGAGGCGCCGATTGATCCTTGTGCGTGTCGCTCTGATGTCTTCGAGGCGTGGATCACGGCGTGGGTTCTGACCATTCCGCCGCCTAACGCGCGAAACAGCGGTGAGACAAGTGGCGGTGCGAGCGGAGCCTCTGCGGCGGAGAGCTCACCAAAAACACGCGGCCGACGTGATCACGACCGGAAACTGTTCTTGCAGCGTGAGACGGCCCTGCACACCGCGTACGATCGCCTGCAAGATGCCGCGGATGCACTGGAGCGTGAGTTTTTTCAAGTTTGTCATCGACGTGAGATTCTCTCCGCGTACTACGAGGTAGTGGAAGAGGAGGGGGCGATGGGGCCCTCCGAGTACCACCGCGCTGTCCGCGAGGCAAGGCGCGAAAAGCCGCTTGAGCGGTACGAAACGCGTCGCGTGGAAACGCAGGAACGATTAGAGATTGTGTACTTCGTCATGCGGCGCCTCGAGCAGCTCGAGGGCGTGCTCGGTGGCGGTGCAGCCGCGGCACGTCACGAAGCCGAAGACGAAGGCTCCGAGGACGAGGACGAGGACGATGACGAGGAGCCAGGCGAAACGCGCGCGGAGAGAAAGCAGAGGCGCCGTCAAGAGCGTCGACGCCAACTGCAAGATCTCCTCCACGATCCCAGCGCGATACCGCTGGAAACTGGTCACGGTGGGGACGCAGAAACTCTCGTCGACGCGCGAGAGTTATTTCAGACCCGCGCGGATGCGGGTGCAATCCTGTCCGGCAGCAGCAGCGCCATGACGAGTGCTTTCACGGAGGGTCCTCAGCGGCGCCTCACCCCGGCTGAGCGGAAGCGCCGCCGCCTCGAGGCCACCCTGGCCCAACGTGTCCATGCGTTGAAGTCGCAGTTGACACTGCCGTGCCAGCCGTCCGAGGTGGTGTCTCGCGTGCGAAATGAGCTGTTGCTCGGTTTCTCTGCGCGCGTGCTTGCCTTGAGAACGTCACAGCGGCAGCAACAGAGTAGATTGGGTCTTCCTGCCGGCGGAGGAGGGCTCTTCAGTGCCGCCTCGACTGCATCACCCCAAAAACAGTCCGGTGCGTCTGACATGAGCCTGAACAGTAGCGAGTGTCAAATAGAGAACTTCGTGGAGTGGTATGTGAAGGAGGTGATTGATCCATTTGCCCTGTCTCAGCTTCTTCAAATTGTTCCGGCCGAGTACATGGTGACTACCACAACGCGATTGGTGTACGGCAGCGATGCGAACGGTGCCCTACGTGCGTCGCGTGCGCTGCCTGACCTCACTCATGTCATGCTCCGCGCTATTGCAGAAGGTCGGCTCGATGCTTTTGCGCAATTGGTGACCTCGCCGTCGGTCTCGTATCTGCAAGGCACACAAGAGGTGTTGTCGCAGATGGTGTTGCTCTATGCGGCTCTCTTTGGCGGGCAGCTCGAGGTGCTGGAGCAGCTCGTCGAACACGGCTTCTACCACCCGCAAGCCCTGAGTGGGCTTCTCTTCATGTACTCGAACTGGGATGAAGAGGACGCGTCCACGGCGACGTCGCGCGCAGCCGCGCAGAAGGGCTTCAACGCGACGCGCAGCAACAGCCAGGTCTCGATCGGTGCGGGACGGAGTGCGGGGATTCTCGGCGAGCACCGCGGGTCCTCTGCTGGGCAGTCCGCCGCGCCGGCGACATCCCCGTCCTTGACCAAAGGCATGCGGGGAGCGAACGCGGCCAGCGAGTTCCGTCACCACCTGTTTGGTCTCGTCACGGAGGCCTTCAGCGATGAGGGCATGCAGCGTCGACGGCACGAGGCACACTATCGGCAGCGTCACCCCAACTCGGCGAGCGCCAAAGCCTTGAACGAGGTGGCTGTTCTGATGGACATCGAGAAGGTCTTCGACGGCAGCGATCGACTCGCCGCGAAGGATCTTCTTCGAAGCCTTGGCCAAGCACTGCTTCTTGAAGACGACGCGGGTGGCTCCTCTCACGTCAGAGCCGTGAACCGACAAAACGACGTGGAGGAGGAGGACGAGGACGAGGACAACGAGGACGAAGACGGAGACAACGACGTGCTCGGTCGGGCACGTGCGAACTCTCACGCACAGTCCTTTCGTGGTGCTGGTGATGTTGGCCACGGCAGATCGCCCTTATCCTTGTCAACGGACTCCGGCAACGCGCTCTTCGCCTCCCACTCGCTTCAGCACACTCGCCTTCTTCTTCGCATGGTGCGTCGTGCGTGGATCGAGGTGGATCAGCTCGCACAACGACGGTTGGACAGTCTCTTGTCTGGGTTTGCAGGGAAGAAAGCGGGTCTCATGGCGTTGTCTCCACAACACGACGCACGTGCTCACGATGCAGACATAGCCACAACAACAGCCACCGCCGCCGCCGCCGTAGAGGCTCCTTTTGATCAGGGTGTGAACGTCCCTGTGCGAGCCGCGCCGCCACCCCTTCTTGGCAGTCTGAAGCTGTACTACGGACCACATTTTTCGAACGCGGTGCAACAGCACCAACCCAGCGGGCTCTTCTCGTCCACGGCAGCCGCGACAGCCAGTCCTGGCGCCGCGGCCCTTGCTGGCGTGCTCACCGGTCCTTCTCCTGCCCGCACAAGCTCGTCTAGCCGCGTTCAAGAGGAACTTGATGGTGCCACTTCCGACCCCAACACGTTGGTCTGGCTGCTCGAGAGCCGCAAGCTTGATGCTGTGAGCATGGCCTCACTGGACTGCCGCATGGCGCCGGCCTTCTCCACCCCGATGCTGCTGCGTGTGGACGCGTGGTCTTATAGGCCGCTGCGGGAAACTCTGCACAACCCGCTTTGGGTGTGCGCAGACGTGCCTATGGAGTGCGTTCCGCCACCTCTTCATTTGTACATGACGGATGATGCCGTTGAAGAACTGGAAGAAACCTGGTCTCGACGCTTCGCATCGCTCTTCGGGGGCACTCGCGGCCAAGGGAATCGATCTGGAGCGGCAATGCGTGGGATGGAGGAAGGTGAGGATGACGCCACCGTGCGCTCCGCCTCGCTCTTTGCGGCACAATCAGACAAACAGCAATTTCTGCTTCAACTGAAGCAATTTCAGCTCCAGCGCCGTCTGCGTGCCATCGCACGCGGTCGCATGTCTGCGCAGCCACAACAACAACAACAACAACGCACTTCTTCTGGTGTGCCGCCCGCAACACGCGCCAGCGCCATCTCGCAGAACCCTGACGCTGCGCCGACTGCTGCCAGTGCTATGGAGGCTGACGCACTGCCAACGATTGCGGACACCTCCACCTCTTGCTTCTACTACGAGGTCCACGTCTCCTTGGAGTACCTGCTCCTCGCTCACCGCCACAACGAGGTGCTGCTGAACGAAGCCCTTCTCTTGGAAGAAAGCCTTCGTGCCGAGACCGCGTCCTGTGCCTCCACACCACGAGCAGGGCCCTCACGCACGGTTTTGTCGGCGTCGCCAGTCCTCACAGTGCCGAATCAGGTCGTGATGGGTTGGTGCTCGGAAGAGTACCGTGGCCTGGCGAACGGACGCGAAATGCGCTCTGCGGGTGCACTTGGACAGAATGTTTTGCCTGCCGAGCCGCTCCGTGGTCGCGACGGCGACGATGACGCGGAAGCCGACGCACGTGACACCGAAGAGGATGAGGACACAGATGTGGTTGTGGCCAGCGCTGAAAGCAATCCGCTGAGCAGACACCATTCGGAAAGCACGCAGACGCGGCGTGCTGACATTGGTCGCAGCACAGCGCAGGGCAAGCCGGTTGTCGGCGGTACCACACTGCATGAGCACAGCGGTCGAGCCTCAGCGGGGGTTTCGGGTGGTATCTCAGTTGACATTCTCCACGTGCGTGACCTGTCAACAGGCAACACAGTAGAGGACGGTGACGACGACGAGACCGGGGCTGTGCGTGAGGCGCCTGTGGAGGTTCAGTTTCGCCTTCTCCACCACCATCACGGCACCATCACACCGTTGCGTCGCCCGCCTGCTCACTGGCCTCGCAGCAGCAGCCATGCGGGCGACGAGGAGGGAGATGAACTCGTGTGGAGGACCGTGTTCAGACCCAATCGACACACCCTCTCAGAAAACACGCGTGTGAATTATGCTGCGGCCGCGAAAGAGCCTCGGCGTCGACGTACCGCTGGCGCCACAACGCAAGCACTCATGACAACCTGGTACCCCGCTGTTGAAGCTGTTGTGCACGACGAGCGTGTGGAGGAGGACGGTGCAGCAGCAGCAGTAGATTCTTTTGTCGCCTCACGCAACGAGCTTCGACGGCCTCGGGACAAGAGCATTGCGGAGGGCGCGGCCAGTCTGACCAGTGAAACGTCACCTCTCAAGTCCGCCCCCTTACCCGCCGGTGCACGAGCTCGTCCTTCCTTATTCGCGAACTCGATGAGCACGACGGGAACCACCCCCGCCACGCCAGAATTCGTGCACGGACTGCCTCCGACAACAACATCCGCGACTGGCTCCAACCGCGCGTCGTCTTTATTTGGCGCACACGCGCTTGTGATTGGCTTCTTTGTGGATATCGTGGCAGGCACGGTGCGGCTGACGTTGAACGGAGAATGGGTGAGTGCACCTCTGTGTGAGATTCACCACATCACACAGACCGCAGCAGTGCCACCTGTCGAGGCCACGGCAACGCCTCCGACTACAGCATTATCTACAACAACAACAACAAGCCATGACGTGGTGTCCACTGCAGCTGCCAACACAGCCTCGCACGCGCCACGGCGCAAGGCGTGTGTGCTGTACCCAGCCGCCACTGTTCAAGCCAGTGGCAGCGTCATCGACTGCCTCGACATGGATGTGAATCTCTCCTCCGGGGTAACAACACGAGCAGCCGCATCCGAAGCAGCAGCAGCGTCACGTGCCATCTTTCAATTCGCATTCGATGAGCCAAACGTGGTGGGCTTGAAGACAGCGTTACGTGCACTGAGCCGAGCCATGGCCTGCGGGAATGGTCTCGCCTCGTCCACGCGTATTTCCTCGTCCGCGGCACCGTGTCCTGGCGAGGGATTGCTTGAGCCGTGTCGGCTTGATACCACCTACAAGTTCAACCGCATTCTCCGGGTCTTGACAACAGTGCGTGCCTCGCAGGTCGCCTCGTTCTCGGGCACCTCGGCGGAAAGAGGCACGATGACGCGTGGTGTGAACGCCGCGGCGGCGGAGGCGGCGGCGGCGAGCGAGGAGCGTGCGCAAGATCGCGTGCTTGCTGCAGATGCCCTTCTCCAACGTACGCTGACGCAAGCCCAGCAACTGCTCAATCAACCGTCACGTGGAGGTTTGCTCAACTCGGTCATGATCGCGCCTTTGTGTGTGCCGCGTCGCAGTGCCGATGCTGTCCGTGAGAGTCTCCTTGTCTTGACGAGCAGCTCTGCCTCTTCTGCTCTTGCGACGGCGGCGGCGACGGGGGTAGAGAGTGGTAGTGGTGAAGACGGTCATCGCGGTGGTGCCATGGCCTCCGTGGCGTCGGCTGGCTCCTTGCGGGGTCCGACGTTCACCATTCTTTCCTCCAGCGACCGACTCTCACCGTTGTGCTTTGCGATTGCCGCACGACGTCCAGCCATGGCCTACGGCATCGCCACGCACATACTCACAGACTTTCACAGCAGCAGCGACGTTGCTGTTCGTCATCGCAAGCTTGCCCTTCAAGGGGCGTGCGCGCTGGGCTATGCGCAGGTGCTGCAGGTACTGCTCGAGCGCATGCCCGTGTACGAAGTTCTTGAGAGTTTTGGTTTGTGCGTGCAGAAAGAGGTGCGCCAGCAGCTTCGTCGTGAGCACCGTCTTCGCAGTCAACGTGCCACGCGGGCGTACCTCTTCGCGGTCGCAGAAGGTCGTGATCGCCACGCGACGGAGCCGCTCATCGGCGTCGATGGTGATGAAACGGGTGATGAAACGGGTGCCCGCGCGCACCCGCAGCCGGTCCTTTCGGCAGCCAACGTGGCGTGGATGGCTATGCCGCTCCCGCCTCGCCATTGCTACGCGGGGGCACACAGTCATGCTCATCTCCTCGAAGGCTCCGATGCGACCTTGTCGAGCACCAATTCTCGAACAGTGCACACGACCATGGGCACCACAACAGCGGCAGCAACAGGAGCAGCAACAACAACAACAACGCAACTGCAAGCAAACCATCTCTACAGCACGCACCGCCGCGAGTACACCCCACTGCACCTCTCTCTCCTTGGCGGTCCTCACCCCGAGTGCGTCTCCGCTTTGCTGAACTACCTCTACGTGCATCTCAGCTTCCGACGGCGCGTTGGTGGCGGCGCACGGGGCCAATCCGAGCCGGCAGATCGCACGGCGGCAGATGATTGTCATGATGGCGCGGCCTCCGCAGCGGGCGTGTCGGGCAACAACACGAACGGTCTCTCTGGCTCTGCAGACGCCACCTCCAAGAGTGAAACTGGAGAGGCCGCGTCGCGTGGAGCAGGGCACTCGGCCTTCGCCGTTCGTCACACCCACGCGTGGTTTCGAGAGGCCATCAACGTCTCCACGCCGTCTGGCGAGTCCGCGCTACTCATGGCGATCCGATACGGACTCGAGCCGATCGCCGAACGTCTTCTTCGCCTCGGCGCAGAGGCGGGCTGCATGGACCGCGCTACGACTGCGTACGGTCTGGAAATTGCGTGCTCAAACAGATCGAATCGAATTGCCTCGATTCTGCTCGATCTGGATGTCTACAGACAGTCTCTGCACATGATCAACCACGCTGGCGTGGCGACACCGCTGTGCTGGTGTGCGTTGAGCAATGCTCCCGAACTGATTGTGAAGCTGCTCGCGCGTGGTGCGAGCACCGCCGTCGGTATTGAAGGCAACTCTCCGCTGCAGCTAGCCGTAATGTTTGGCAATGAAGCCGCTGCACAAGCGCTTCTGTCGTCGTGTGTGTCTGTGACTGAGATTTCTCTTGCGAATGCCGCGGCCAAGCGCACACAGGGCCTCACCCCGAGCTCCACACGTGGTGGTCTCCTCACGACGTCCGGAACAGCCGACAAGACGGTTGCGGATGGCATTCTGCACCTCCCTACAAATGGCACGACCACTGCAGCCGCCCGTCTCGCAGGCGCCTCGCCACGATTGCACGAGGTGGCGACAAACACTCACGTGGCGGCGCTGGCACAGGCGCTGCAGAAACCTGTTCTTGATGTGGACGCGGCCGATGCGCGGACACAATTCACGGCGCTGCATATTGCCTCTGAGATGGGGCTGGTCACTGTGGTGCAGGCCCTACTACGCCGTCGTGCCTCGCTCACTGCGCTGACCAAAGTCAGCTGTCATACACCACTGCACATCGCCCTCATCTTTGGGCACGAAGCGGTTGCGATGGCACTCTTGACGTACGGCAAAGATCAGCTTCGACGAGGCAAGGTCGTGATTGACATCGCCGCCGCCGACAAGAACGGAGACACAGCTCTTCATCTTGCGTGCAAGACGGGCTGTGCCTCTGCGGTTGACTACATTTTGACGCAGTACAGCGCGGTGGAAGTGGAGAAGGCACTCGCTCACCACAGCGCACACTCGCAGCAGGTCGTGAACAGCGATGCCAATGTCCGCCGTACGCCCATGTCAGCCACCTCGACGGTGGTGTCTGCGCCAGTCGGTGCGGCGTCCGCCGCGCCACTGCTCAAGGCAACCTCTGTCAACGTCTTGGCAGAAAACAAAAGCGGAAAGACGCCGTTGCTGCTCGCCATTCAATCGGGTGTGACTGGTGTGGTGGAGCTGGTGCTGTCTGCGATCACCGAGATGCCTCGTTCGGATCATGGCGACGATGCTTTTGGAGGCCCACTGATGGATGGAACGTGCTTGGCGCTGCACTACGCCTTGAATAATCAAATGCGTGACGTCGTGCTGCTGCTTCTCAGTGATGCGCGCTTCACTGTGAGCCCCGCGTTCAAGAGCCTTTTTCTGAATGCCTACCGCTCAGCCGCCGCGGTGAACCGCAAGGACAACACTTCCACGCCGTCTGCAAATGACACACCAGAAGGGAGAGACGCGTCAGAAGAGGGCACCCAAGCACGGTCACGGAGCGAGGCACGATCGGGAATAGTCATCGACATTGACGCACAGTTGCGTGAACAGAACGCAAAAGGTTACCTTTTCCACCGCGCTACTGATCGCCGAACTGCGGAGAAGTTGGAAGCACTGGCACGTCGTGCGCCATCGCCATCTTCACCACGAACAGGAGAAGCCCCCAATGACTTTGAGAATGCGGCGCGTTCTGCGTCTGCCAAGGTGTTGCGATCGTCCGTCGCGTCGCCTGCGCAGCGCAGCAAATCGGAGGCGCCAACGACGACTACGACAACAGTGGCACAGCCGCGCAAAAAGGCTGCCACCGCGGCCGCGCGACGAAAAGATATTGCTTCACTTGATCAGCGTCGCCGTAGCAGTTACATTCGTGGTCTGCTCGCGCGCTCAGTCTCGAGTGCCATTCCTCCAATGCAGGCCATTCATCTCCTGCTCAACGGCTTCGCACTCCCAGAGCTGTACGTCATGTTGGACGAGGTGTCCGAAGAGAGCGTCACGATCGGCATTCAAACCCCGGCGGCGATGCTCTACGGTGAAATGTTGTGTGGTTTTCTTCTGGAGCATCACCGCATTGTCATCGCACCGAACCGCGTCGTTGGCTTTGCGAGGGATGCGCTGGCCGCGCTGAACGACGCCGTGGCAGATGTGTACGCTGCGAGCAGTCCAGCCGGGCAGCAGGTGCCACCACAGCAGGCAGGTATGCGTGCTCTTGTCGACAACGCAAACGCGACTGTTGGTGATGTGCATCAGGAGGACACAGTGCCGCCGTTTCTCGCGGCCTCCTCACCCAGTAGCCGTGCCGCTGCATTTCGTCTCCAGAATAGAAAAGCCTGCACGGTGTTGCCGCATTGGCTCTCGCAAAAAGCGCTTGTCAAGACAGCGCTGGCCAAGGCACAAGCTTTCTGCATGGAGGTGTTTCGTCTCATTCGTCTCTACGGTGTAGCAGATAATGGACTGCGAGTGCTGGAAGAGCTGGAAACTCTCGTGGCGGGACATCGTATTGATTTGGAGCGTGCCGCATCGGCAGGCATGGCTGCACCGGGCTTGGGCAAACCGCTGCCTCATGGGCGCGCGAGTTCTGGGAAGTCCACATTTGACGCTCTCGCCGCAGAGGAGGAGGACGGTGCGGATGACGACGACGTGGCTGGCCAAAGCGCGCCTCACAACAAGTGGGTCCGCAAGCATAAGAATGCCCTCTTCACCAACGCACACTTTACATCGCCGATGGGCTACACGGCTCTCCAACTTGCCGCCTCGCTTGGGCTCGGGCATGTTGTGGAATACCTGCTCAGCGAGTTCCCGAATGTCAGCCCCCTCTACGTGCCGCGTGTCGCGCTTATCCTAGGTGAAGGATCAACACCTGAGCTCGCCGTGATGTCGACGATGCAGAACGTGCTCATTGGTGATATTGTGGACACCTCGTCAGAGGCAGTCGAGCTGGCTGTCAAACTCCATGACGCGGCTGGCTTCGGTGAGAGGAAATGGCTTTATAGCCCTTTGCGCCTTGCTGTGCAGTCAGGCGTGCCTTCTACAGTCACGGCGATCACCACAGCAATGCAGGTGCGCTACACGAAGTATGCCGAGGCGTGGGCTCTTGCCCCGGAAGGACGATCTCTTCCTGCGTCACGTGAAGCTGCGCCGCCAGCGCCAGGCACCACTCGCCAGCAAGGGCCAAATGCATCACAAAACGCGCGAAACAATACGCAGATACACCTTTCGTGCTCATCCTCCGCGCACGAGAGCGGTGGCAGCGCACAAGAGAACAGCACATTCGCCACGCCACGGGATCGCTCACGCAGGATCGTGGAGGTGCTGCCGTGTGCGGCAGATGGTGCGAAAGACGCTGGGGGCATGACATCACGGTCGCTAGGTGCGAGCAGTACGGTCGCGGCTGGCCTCGTGGCGGAGGCATTGGTGCGCCTGGTCAACCACAAGGAGCCGACCTGGGTCGACGCACTGCAGCGCACGCCATTGCAAGAGCTCATCGCCTCACGTCTCTCCGCCACGCTGGCTTCTGCACCAGCGGTCTTGCTGCGGAATGTGCGTGCTGCCGCGGTGGCCGCAGCGGCAGCGACTGACACACGACACGAGCCTCTTGTTGACGCGGCTGATGTCTCTGCTACGCCCCATCACGATGCCCACGCTCACAGCCGTGACCAACGCATCGCGGCGGCTTCGTTGGCGGCCGTGAACAGCTTGACAGCCCCTGTTCGACTCTCCCTCACCACGTCCGCCCTAATGGCGGAGGCTCGTGTGCTTCTCCAGAACGGTGCGCGGGTGACAGGACTCTTCGACCTCTCCGGGCGCGATGCATTTCTCCTTGCGGCGTCGCTGGAAGGCGTGGTCGGGAGTCGCATGTGCCAGTTGCTGCTCACCGAGGACATTCACAGGGTTAATCTGACGCAGAGTGGACTCGAATCAGGCTCATTTGTTTCGAATAAGGGCCATAGCAAACCTCATCAACATCCACAGAACCGCCATGACAAGGACAGGGACGACAATGACTCGTTCTTCGCTAGTAGCAGCAACAGCAGCAGCGCTTGCACTGCCCACACCACGGCAACGGCGACGAAAGAAAAGAGCTCGGTGTTTGATGGCTCCACGCTGAGCGTACTTGCGACGTTGCTCTCCCGGCGCCAGGGAGGCCGTAGTCGGCTCGTGCCGAATCACTGTGCGGGGCCGGAGATGCTTGTGGCGAAGTCATCCTTACTCACGGCGTGGCGCGCGAATGGGTACGGTGTGTGGCGCCTACGAGAAATAGGAATAAGCCGTGCACCGGCTGTCTCTCTCTTTGGCATGGGCACCGACAGCCAGTTCAGCGGTTTCGCAGCCGGTCAAACGCTCCTCTCTTCCCACGCCGTAAACCGTTCCGCGACGGAAGATTTCAGCGGTGATGTACGCTACGACGACGATGACGCTGCGGAGGCCGATGAGAAGGAGAGGTACAGCGTTGGTGGCGGAGGGGGAGGTGATGGTGAGAGCAGGACAACAGGTGGTGCCTTTGCTGACTTTGACATGACCTTCAACGAGGAGGACAGCAGTTCACTCCAATCTGGCATGGACACGTTTCGTTCTCCGCATGGCAAACAGGCACAACCACCACGAGCAGAAGAAGAAGAGGAAGAAGGAGGTGGAGGGCAGGCGAGTGGTGTCACACCCGCAGAGGCACTCTTCGCACAATGGGATTGCGGTCTGCAGCGGCCCTCTCTCCCTTGTCAGGCGCATCCGTATCCTCGAGGCGGCGGTGCCCGTGCGGTGCGTCTGTCGCCGTCTGACCGCGCGCAGCTGTGCTTTCTCGTGCACCGCTACTTTACCTTTTTGCTCTTCTCCCTAGCGGAGCATAATCCGGACTTTTTGACGCAGACCATGCTCGCACGTTACCCGCAGCTCGTCACAAGAGCCCTGCGCCACCCGGCCTCACACGACTCGTTGCTGACGCTCCTCCTGAAGGGTGCCGTGCGCCGACTCTCACCTTCGCACTCAATGCGAAACGTCATGATGAGGCAACCGGGGCTTGCCCAACCCCACGACACCGCGGGGCAGCCGGCCTTGCCACCAAGCGAGCGGCAGCACAGCTTCTTGTTCGAGGCCGGTGCGGAGACGTTGACGGGCCTGCGCAATGGAAGTCAAACCCCTACGCCGCTTGAGCCCGACTTGCTCGTGAAGGGCGAGATGCACGGCGACGAAAACAACGCGCCACACACAAGGGCGACTGTAAGGGATGACGAGGCCAAGACATCGGAAGAGAACGCTGAATCGGCGCCACTGCCGTCGTCGCGCGATCCGGCGTCGGTGCCCGAGGTGAAGCACCTGATTGACCTCGCCATGTCTCTCTTGCAGCAGTACCCAGCCCTGCAAGAAGACGTGCACACGCGCTGCGCGATCGATACGATCGGCAGTTTGGAGTTTGGAGGTGCCCGTGGTAGTGGAGACGAGGTCGGTCTGCCTAGCGCCCGCACAGCCGCACCGCATCACTCGCAGAAGATCATCTCGACTCAGACATTCAGCGATCACAACTGCAACTCTCGACTCCGTGACCGGTGCGAGGAGGGTGAGGAGGCGCATGACTCCCAGCACGGCCCACTCCACGAGACCGCGCTCTCCCTCGCGGCTCAGATTGGGTACGTGCCGTTGATCACGACTATTGTGTGCCTGCCCCAGTGGAGGAACCAGCAGATTCAACATGAGCGGCAACAGCAACAACGAGAAGGAGGTGTGCACGGTGGTGACAATGCATCAGTGCCGCACTCACCGATCTCACCGCGATGGCCAGACATGGAGAACAGTGTCAGCAAGCCTCACGGTGACGACGAGGACGAGGAGGTGGTCGTGGGAGGAGAAGCAGTCAGCCTGGGCGGCTCCAACGGCAAAGACACCACGCAAGGAACTGCAGCAGCTTCCGGCACTGCCAACGTCTCCAAGTGCTCCTCACCTCCTTTGCGGGTTCAGTCCGCCAACACGGCAGCCTGGACCACAGCCTCTCACTCGGACACACGGCACGACTCGGTTCAAAGCGCCACGATGCCTTTTGAACACACCCAAGAAAGTCCCAACCAGAATGGGCATCCGCTGCCTCAGCGACATCACCGTGGAGGTGGTGTGGCCGCGTTGCGAGAAGATATTGAGCAGTACGCCGCCGCCACATACGACGTTGACGACGAACAAGGCACGTTGCGTGCACCACGATTGGGTGCGCTGTTAGACGAATCCACATTCAAAGCCCAGCTCTCGCAGAACCTTGAAGATCCTATCATCCGCTCTCAGCTAGCGACGGGCGTGTACTACGACCTGGACGCTCTGCCGACGATTGCCTCGATTCTCTCTGCCCTCGCGCTCCAGTCTGACGGCAAGGCGCGACGCATCGAGTTCATTCGCTATGTTTTCCCGAACTTGCATCCGTTGGCGGCTCTGCGTGTGGCTGTTGAGTATGCCAGCGCCGCGCGCCACTTTCTCGTGCCGGTGGATTGCAAAAACGCCTTCTGGGTGGCTGTGTTGTACGCGCAGTTCACCGATCAGCTCAACCCACTCACAGTGACAGCCAAGACCTGGAATTTACTGCTGCGACATCTTCTGCCAACGGCCCCTGCCGTCCCGATCTTTCTCATTCAGAAGCGATGCCCAGAGCTGGAGAAGAGTCGTGCGAGGCAGCGCGAGCGTCAGCGTCAGCGGCGGCGCAACCTCGAGGCGATCGCACAAGGCGCCTCTCCGCCGTCCTCCGCGCCACCGCCACCGCTGACAGCGCACAAGAACCAGACCAAGTCACAGACGTCTTCGAAGGTGCCACGCACCGCAGTGGAGAAGATGGCCTCGACCGCCGACTCGCCACCTTTGCAGCTACGAGGCATCACAACCAGCAGCAGCAACAACAACAACAACACTAGCACAACGTCATTCGGTGGTGGCGCGAGCACGAGCAGCAATCGCACCCGTGGTACTCGCAGCGGAGGAGGCGGCGGCAAGCGTGCCGGGGACTACACGACCCGTGTACTCAGCAACTGGTCCTCGTTACGCCGACGAGCAGATATCTTTCTTCATCTGACCAACATGACCGTGGCAGAGGCCTGGATTAGTGCAAAGCAGAGCCACCCAGCCGCGACAGCCGGAGCAGAGTCCGCAGCAGCAGCGGCAATGAGGATGACGAGTGGTGCGCAGTCAGGGCGACCCAGTCTCACCAACACCCTTCTCATTGATGTGCTGGAGCTGGCCGTGCGCTACGACAACGTCCCCGTTTTCACAGCCCTCACACAACTGCAGATGCCGAGTGCGGCACCGCCTGAAAACTTGGCCTCCATCCTCGCCTCCATGGCGACTCCAGCAGAAAGGAGTGGGGCGAGCGGCGCGACAGCGACGGGGCATCGTAAGCCTAGCACAGGCGCAGGAGGAGGAGGCCACAGCAACGGTGGCGGTGGTGATATGACATTGTCGAAGGCAAGCCAACAAGCACGATTTACACTTCACAAGAAGGTTCTTCAGCACCTCGACAACTACGCCACGGCGGTCTGGGTCAGCTGCCCAACGCTCGCCTACGCTGCGTTGGCCTCCACCACACACGCCAACGCAGTCTTGCAGCGTATGAATGACGCGCTCTGGGCGGAGCTCTTGCAGGAGCGCCACCTCGACTTCATCGCCGTCGCCGCCGGCAGTCGTCGTATTCTCGACACACTTTACTGGTCTCCCCCCGCAGCGGCTCGTCCATACTTGAGTGCGTGGCGCTACGACCGCATCGACGCGCGAACGGGCTTGCCAGATGGCATGTCCTTCCCTGTGACTGCGGCGGAAGAGGAGGCACGCAGCCACGCTGAGCGAGGACAAGACTACCTAAACCAAACCATGGCCTCGCTCATGACGACGGCGCCAACTGGAGGCACGACCACGGCACCGCACTCCGCGCGCGCTTCTATCACATCCGCAGCAGCCTCGCCGAATGCACCCGCTGTGCCCGCGATGCGCGGAACTGACTTGAGAGCGATGGCGGCAGTAGGCGAGATGGCGACATCTCCAACGTCTCTCGTGCGCCAACAAGAGGAGCTCCGCCGGCAGCGCGAGCAGCAGGCACGCGCTGAGGATGAACTCAACTTTGCACGCAGTTGCATGCGTGTCGGCACCTCCATCTTTGGCGCGACTTCGGCTCGGCAAGAAACCACGCGGGTGACGTGGGGTCTGGCGTCGGAAGCACGCGTGGTGGAGATGTCCGCGCCGCGCCAATCTAAGACCGTGCGGTTTGTTGCAACGGATGATGCCGAGAAGGACTCCGACGCGAAAAAGAGTGTAGAAGAGCGGCGCCGCACTGGCTCATCGGAGAACGACGACGCCACCGCACGTGGACGGTCATCTTCTGCGCAGGCTGCTGGCTCTCTCCGCGCGCGGAGTGCCAGTGGCGGCAAGGTCATGCCAAAAGCAAAGTCCGGCTCTGCGGAGACGGGCGGCCGCACAGCCCGCCAACGCGCATCTTTGAAGAGCACCAGCGGCGCGCCAGACCACACGGCTCTGTCTGAGGCAGATGTCGTCGACACCGCACCTGAGCCTCCGCAATGGTTCATGTACTTGCAAACCGATTGGTTCATGCACACCGCACTCTCCCTGCACTCACCCCATCCGTCGCGATCTTCCATGCGCGTGCTCTCGCTCTTGATGAACCTGCGCGTGCCGTTGAGTGTATCTGTCGTTGACTTTTTCTTAGCCGCCGCGGCACGTGATGGCTCGCTTCTGCGGCCGCCGTCATGGCCCCCACGTGTGCAAGCAACTGAGTTGGAAAATCGGGTTGCGCCGCCACTGACAGCTGCTCCGACGCTGTGGTTTGCCTCTGGTGAGCACCACGACACGCTGCTGCATCTTCTTGTCATCAACGATCAGTGCGAGCTCGCCGAGTACTATCTCGCCGCCGCGCTCTATCTCTTCTCGCAAGCCCAACTTGATGAGCCCACGCTGCAGCCTGGGCGGTTCACGATTCGCGAAAAGTACGCGGAGAGCAAGAGCCACGGGCGTGGTGATGGAGGTAGTGGCGTCTCTGCCAAGAGCAACAAAATAACAGCAACCGGAAGAGGTGGAGGTGGAGGTGAGGGTGAGGACGACGAAGAGGACCAGGAAGAGGCGCAGGACACCGACTCCGAGAAGCATCTGCCCGTAAACTTTCTCCGACTGATGCTCCAACAGAATCGACACGGCTTGACCGCTTTCGACTACGCCCGCAGTGCGAGCCTGGTGCAGCTTTTGCAACAGTACGGCTGCGTGCCACCGACGTACCGACCAAACCCTCTGACGTTCCAGCGCGCTCTGCGTGCACCACCACAGTCGCAGCACGCACAGGTGTCTTCCTCTGCCGCGCTGTCCGTCTCTCTGCCGCATCACGCGCCATTCTTTGCTGTTCCTCGTCTGCTGCTCGCTTCCGATGGTTTTCTGTCCCTGCAAGACAGCGTGCAGAACAGCGAGTTCATCCACGCCGCCGCCGGTCTGCGCAGCAAGTCGCGGGCTGTGCGTCGTCAGTACGAGCGGGCGCGGTTGGCGTTATTTCAGATGATATCTGCAAACACGACCGTGACCCCAGACGGCAAGGCGGTGGATCGCTCTGGGATGCCGTTCACGGGAAGCACCGCGAGTGCGCGCGTGACGCCTGTGCCTGATGTGGCCCTGCTTCGTCAGCTCTTGCAAACACAAAAGCAGACGCAAAAGTCTGTCTTGCCGATTCTGTTGGACAACCAGATTAGTCTACTGCATCTGGGGCTGTGCGCGGCAGATGATGAACTTGTCATTGCCCATCAGCAGCAGCTGGAGAAGGCACGCGCAGCCGCCGCCGCTGCCGCACAGACCACAGCATCCGTCGCTGTGAAGGCCGTGGGTGATGAGGAGGAGTTCGATGACTTGGGCGGCACGATGAGCGGCGGTGAGCTTCTGGGCAAGTCCGGCTCGAACCGCTTGCCTCGTTACACCGCCTCCCTCTTGCCGCCTCAGCTTCAGCCTGCTGGGCGAGCGGGGAAGGCCTCTGCGAAGCATCCCTCGACTTCTTCACCATCATCCGCAGGAGCCGCAACAGTAAGTTCTCGTGGTGCCGAGAAGGCGCAGCGCAATAGCACCAGCGCGACCTCTCAGCTGGCCACCTCAGCACCAAGCAAAGCCACGCCCTCCACCGCGACGACAACGGTGCGCACCAACGCGCACCCGCTCACACAGCGCGATGTGATGGAGATGCTCGAGCGCCGGCAGTTCGTCGTCTTTCCGTTGTATCTCCCCCCACCACCGCCCCCACCAACCGAAGAAGAAAAGAAACTTCAGCAATGGCGCCTCAGTCGAGACAAGGTCAAGCAGCAAGGTAAGAAACAGCAGCAACAACAACAGCCATCGCGTGGGATCGGTAGTGCGAGTAGCACACGCGCCTCAAGTGCCACCACAGCTGCCGCGTCGCCGACCGCCTCTGTCGCGAGTGGCAGCGGAGCCGGCGGTGGGGGCAGCTCTGCCTTCTTTCGAAAAGCAATGGCGGCACACAACGCGGACGCCGAGGCCACGGCGGTGGAGTCCATTCAGCCCAACGAGGCTGCCATACTCATCGCCCTGACCCCGATGCAGCTCGCGCAAGGTCTTGGCCATGTGAGCCGGACAGCCGCGCAGGCGCTCGCCTCCTCCGCGCACCCCAATCCCCAGTTCAGCTCCAAGACGATTCGTCTTGCAAAGCCAGGGACAGCGAAGCGAAGTGTTGGAGGAGGAGGTGGCAGCGCAACCGACGAGGCTGGCGCCAACACAGCCGCCGCCGCTATTGCATCCGGTGCGCTCCTTGGAAATGGTCTCGCCGTGATCACAGTACCTGTCGGCTCCCCTACGCCATTCACCATGCCATCTGAAGACGATGTTATTGAGTGTGAACGCCCTCTCGGTGTCTCCGTCGCAACGCCGACGACGACGGCCAGTGTGGTTCCTGTACGTGTTGGCCTTGCGGCGAAAATGGCCTGGCAGCTTGATAATTGGGTCCGTGTGATTCGCCAGAAGAGAGAGAAACGAGCCCTTGCCAAGCAGGCCAGTACCGGTGCGCGCGCGGCGGCCGCAGCGGCAAAATCTGCAGCTGGTGGCTCACAAAGTGGACGGAAGCGTTTGGCACAGGTCGCAGAGGATGACGCCGTGTTAGAGGGCACAGAGAGTGCGAACGGTGATGACGATGGCAAGGCACCGCTGCTGGTGGAAACCATTGCGCCTGAGGGCGGAGTCGCTACTGTAGAACAGCAGGTTCTCATGAAGGCCTTACTGCGCTACTTTGCGAGCAGCTCCATGACGGCACAGTTGTCGAAGAGCTTGGGATTTGCCATTGCACCGAACTATGATGTGGCAGCGGCTGGTGATGCTGTGGCAGCTGTGCGCATGCTCAAGGCCAACGCTACCCGCTTCTCTGAGAACTTGTAGCTCAGGGTTTTTTTTTCTGTTCACATGCCTTCTCGTTGAAGAGCACTTGTGAGAAGTCGCAATCTTGTACGTACAGATTTGATACCTGCATCTCATGCAGTTGTGAAAGATCAATCTCCAATGTAAAAAAAAAAAAAAGTGGATTTTGTGTATGTTTTTTCTTTTCTGTTTTTGCACGCTCAACGTAGTGCACATGCATGTACACCAATTCAACATCCACACAAATGTACGCACACTATTAATAAAATGAATCGGTAGAGTCTCCGAGCACAATAGAGTACATCTATGGTTGCTTGCCAGGGTAACGCGCCGTCGCACTACCTGTTCCTGCAAAAGCACACGCACACGGTGTTGGTGCTCTCTCTCAACCGCGACAGGAGAGGTGACAGGAGAAGAACTAAGGCGTGAGAATACAGCAAAAAAAAAACTCACGTGTGTGTGTTTCCAGGTGTCTGCAATAACACGCACATTGCCCTCACAAAAGCCAGAGCTGCGGAGCTGCCCACACAGCTGGAGTTTATACTCCTCTCTCGATTCTCTCATCGTGTGTATCCTCTATCTCGACCTCCTCCTCCTCGTGTATTGTCAATTTTTCTTGTTTTTTGTTTTATGCTTTGCTGTGGTGCAGTGTTGTGTGACAATCACTCGACTAGGCTCGCTCGTACGTATATCTATATATATAGAGAGAGAGAGCGAATACTCTTATGAGCCGGTTCACACCACCGCCGGCACTCAACGTTGAGTGGGAATGTCTTGGCTGCCAACAGCGCTCTCCCTATCTGCTCTCTCCACAACACGATGCAGATGAATGGGCTCGTGGTGGTGGCGATACGCACTGGAGCGGTACTTTCACAGGGACTAGCGGGGCCGGCGTCGACGAAGGAGACGGTAGTTTGGGCGGCTCAGATCTTTCTTCTTTTCTTCTCGGGGCGGCCTCGACGGTGGGTAAGGACACCGTCGCAGCGCGTCACGCACGCACGCACGACAAGGCACATCAGCATTCCTCAGCGCTCATTCCTGACGAAGAGGAAGACTCGTACTTGAGCACCGCCTCGATTGAACAGTGGCTTCTCCAGAATGCGGGCAAAGCTGGTGGGGGTGGCTGTGGCGGCGGTAGCCTGAATGAACAAGCACAACAACAACGGCAACAACTTGTCGATCGGGAGCGTTTCTGGATGGAAGAAGCCCTCCTGGGGAAGCGCCAGATGCGATTTTGCCGATTTTGCGGCTACGCGCGGTGTGCGGAGGTGCGCGAGGCTCTGCCGCAACCCGCAATGCATGTAGACGTGTCGACGCCGGTTTCGCGCCGACGTGATGTGATGGAATCTGTTTATGAAATGCCGCCGCCCTCCCCGCAGGAGGTCTCGCCCTCACAGACTCAGGAAGACAGTCGCCCTGCACAAGGGCCTCTTCTCCCACGCCTGCCAGCCGTCGTACAGCATTGGTGGGGGAAGAGCAAGGCCACTGTGCAGCGATGGCACTCCGAGCGCTCGTCGGGCTCCTCTCAACCTGCGACGGCGTCACCGTCCTCATCAATGCCCTCACCACCACCGCAGTCATCCGCTGCGGTGTTCAACGACTCACAGCGACAACAGCAACAGCAGCAGCAGCAGATGGGACGGGACATGACACTTGATCGCAGAGATACGCCGCCATCACCGTCATCGGCGACGCTGTCACGAGACGCGATGTGGCGCATGTACTCGACGGAAGATGCATTGTGGAGACTGGTGTTGCCGGCAGCCGCGGCGCCATTCCTTGATGGACAGCCCTCACCACCGCCCACAGCACCGACATCACTCACTCACAACTCGTTGTCCGAGCCGAGCACGCCAACCATGGTTGTGGCTACGTTGCCTCAGTCATCATCGCCGCAGCGACACTCACCATCGCGAAACGTGTCCGGGCGTCGTCTAGGGTATCGACAAGAAGTAACATCTGCTTTGGAGAAGCTCGATACTGTTCAGCTCAACGTCGCACGCATGCGCCTGGAGCAGGCTCTTCAACTCGTCGCTGAAGAAGAGCAGCGCCGCCGGCTGTCCCATGACTAGTGGGGTGGTTGAAATGGAGAGAAGAGCGAAAAAGAAATGTGGTAGAGAAGAAGAATAAAGAGCAAGAAGACACAGCACAGAAAAAAAAATCGTTTTTTGGCCTGGTAACGCCAACAATGATTTTTTTTTTTTTAATGAGTTCTGTTCCGCGTTCTGTTGTTGTATTTTTGTGTCGATTTCTTTTTTTTTTTTAAGTTCGTCAACGGTCCATTTTGATCACCCTTTTTTTTTTGTTTGTTTCGTGTTGGTTTCGTGGTTTGCTCATTTTACGGATTCCTCTCTCCCCCCTTATATTCGATTCTTGCTGCAACATTCTCTCTCCCTCCCTATCTCGTGCCAAGTACTCTCGCCTCTCTCCCGCCTCGCGTACAAGACAATTATTACGCTCTCCTAATAAGTTTTTTTTTTCTTTTTTTTTTTTTGAGATTTGTGTTGTATCTATTTTGTGGGTCTACACACACAACTACTGCTACTACGCGTGTGTCATCATTGTTTCAATCTTCCTTTTTTTTTTTTTTGGTTCATTGATGTTCTGTTTTGTTTGTCTTTTTATCTCTCTGAGAGGCTACACTCGATTGCTCTGACTTGAGCACGTACTGTTTGAAATTGAAATTGAAAAAGGACTAGTATTGGTGTAGATTGCCCTCCATCACTACACAGAACAATGGGCAAACCACGCGGTCTTCGTCGCGGGGGCGGGGGGGGGTGCTTGGCACGTGCTGTGTTGCCGCTCATGGCATCACTTTCCCTCCCTTACTTCCATTCTCATTGCCGTTATCTACTCTTGTTGTTGTTTATCATGCCCCCAACTCCCGCTTTCCCTGTGCATACTCTGTTTCCTCCTATCTCACACTCTCAAATGCTTCTCAACTATTGTTGTCTATTGTTACTTTTCTTGTTGTTACTTTCATTTCCCTTTTGACGTCAAAAAAGAATAGAAAAAGAGAGAGAAAAGTGCGTATTTAGAGAGACGACGCACACCTTGTTTTTGGTTGTGTGTCTTCAACGAAGTTATATTCTTTTCTTCTTGTTCAAACTGTGTTGCCTGGTGTAGTTTACTTTCTTTTTCTTTTTTGATTCTTAGAACATCTTCTTCCCTCACCTTTTTTTTTTCTTACTTCTTTAGTGATTGTGATTGAGAGCGCTGCAAAAAAAAAAAATGGCGGGCCTTCAATCTCAGAACATCTCCATCGCCTCCACGCGTGCCCAGCGCAGCGCACTCGGTAGAGCAGATGGTCTTGGCAGCAGTACTAGCGACGCCCGCTCGACCTGTGTGTTCTGTGCTCGCAAGTCCTACCCACCAGTCTCTGACCCGCACGCCCCCGTCTTCGCGTTCTTCTCGCTTGTGGACTGCCCTCACTACGCGTGTCAGCCCTGCGCGCTTGTGCACTGCGATAACGCTGGTCGTGCAATGGAATGCCCATCGTGTCATTGCGTATCTCGACTCGCGCAGACTGGCAAGAAGCGATCGGCTTCGAAGAAAGCTGAGGACGAGGCGCGTCGCGTGGGGTTGGATGATGGCGTGTCCTCGGTGGCCTCGCGTGGGTCTCGCCGGAGTGCACGCGACGCGGCGGCGGCATCGGCGGCGGCGCCACGCAGTGCACTGAAGGGCAAAGAGGCTGGCGCCTCCAAGCGGCGCGCCAACTCGGTGCAATTCCCGACTGACCTCGCCGGTCGCAAAGGTGTCAGCGAGGACGAGGAGGGCGTGGGTGGCACCTCACCTCTTACCGCCAGTGCGGTCAAGGCACTCCCTGTGGACCCTGAGCACGAGGCCAAGTCACGCGGCCGACGTGCTGAAGTTGTCAGCGATGCCGGGTCCTCTGATCATGCGGTGGGCTTGTACTCGCTGAGTACGAGTAAGCCACACCGGTCCTCCTCAAGCTCGCGACGCAGACCACCTTTGCCGTCGTCAAAGAAGCCCGAGGTGGTATCTGCGACGGCAAAACCTTCTTCACCAACAAGCAAGGAACGACCGCACTCCCAGCCTGCCCCGCAGCGCGATGAGCGCGTGTTACCGCAGCAGGAAGCCTTCACGGCACCCCCACCGCTTCGTCTGCACACCATCGAGGAGGATGAAGCCGCCGCCCTCCCACCCGCCACCACGACGGCGCCGACCACAGTAGACGCGCAGCCGCAAGCCGAGAAGAGTGACAGCGCTGCGGCGGAGGTAGTTGACATGACTCCCGATGATGCGTTACTGCTGACCCGCGTGCAGCAAGAAGAGCTCGACGCGTGTGTGGGCAGCGAAACGGAGGAACGTGATATCATCGAAGCCGCCTGGCGACACACCGTGAACAAGCTGCAGGCCGCCAAGGATGATGACTGGACTGCCATCAACACCAGACGCGAGCTCGAAGATGACTTTGCCCTCTCCCCAGGCGGCACCCCGTCCCCTTTCACGCACGCCAACAACACGAACACGAGCCTGCAAACCGCCCCATCTGTCGCGCCGTCGCCTGGTGCCCACGCGGAGGCCCCTGTCATGCCTCCTACCACGGCTGATCCCGATAGCGCAGCCGCGATGAACCAAGGCGACTCCACGACCACACGCGCCAAGACACCAGATGAATCCCAAGTAAGCCAGACATCTGACGACGCGTCCCAGCCAAGCTCAGTGAGCAAGGACGGCAGCGGCGTCGGCAGCAAGCCGTCGCGAAGCAAGAGCAAGAAGGGCGAGGCGGCTGCCGTGGTGGAGGCGCCAGAAGCACCTGTGAGTGAGCCAGCGACCACAGCCAACGCCGCTACTGTGAGTGCAGGGACATCGCCTATCCCCGACAGCCGAATCACCACAGCCGTCATGGACAACAAGCGTGACGATGACGACGACCACAGCAACAACAACGATGACGATGGCACAAGCAGCCACGCGATCGCACCCACAGAGTCGGCGGTGTCTGCTATCACATCCGCGGTGCCGAGCGAAACTGCCGCAGCAGCAGCAGCCGCAAAGCGCGCAGCAGCAGCGGCAGATCAGCTTCGAGTAGAACAGCTTGAGGCAGTCGAGAGGTATGCGATCGAGGACGTGGAGGTGGCGGTTCGTCAAAACTACAGTCAGCTCGTTGACCAACTCGATGACGCGTTTGCACGTGCACGTCAGGCACAGGCACAGGCACAGGCTCAAGTCGAGAACATGGCCGCACAGGCTACTCGAGACGCGCACGCCCGTGAAGAAGAAAGCGAGCGTGCGGAGATCGAACTGGAAGCCCTTCGTGCCTTTGGGGCTCTTGCAGCCGACGAAGCTCGCGAGCGCGTCGAGGCTGTTCGTGAAGCTGCTCAGCGTGAGGAGGAGGCCGTGATAGCACAGCGCACCGCACGCGACACGTTAGACCGGCGCGACAGCATTGTGGCCTGCGAACAGACTCATGAGCCCAAAGGCCGTCAACGTGTGCAAGAGGAGGAAGAAGACGCACGAGGGCATCTTGAGCACAACGTCAGCAGCGAACTTGCGATCGTGGCAGAGCGCCAGCGCGCACGTGCGTGGGAACAACTCAACACCGCAATCGACGACCTCGCGCGCGACGAGGAAGACGATCGTTTTGCACTGCGCGAGACGGAGCGGCTTGACCGGCGTGAATTGCGTGCGCTGCTCCTGCATGCCCTGGCGAGCCAGCGTCGCGCAGAGGCCTACGCACACGACGCGTGGACACCGCCGGAGATGACACGCAGCGTGGCTCCGCAGCTGGCACAGGAGGGTGTGCCGAACACGACGGATGATGCGTCTTGGTCCATCGCCCCGCGTCCCTCCGACACCTCGCTGGTAGATCCTCTCGCTGGCAGCGATGAGAGCCACCTTCCCGTGAACCGCACACAGGCCGCCTTGCCACACCAACAGCAGCAGCAGCAGGATGTGCAGGCCTCACCCTCTCCTCGCCAACCACAGCAACAGCAAGAGGAACCACCTCACGCGATCAGCCCGTACACGCCCTCGCAGACGACACCACTCTCTGCCCTCTACACCCCGTCTCAGGTCGGCGTACGGCAACTGCAGGAAGCGGAGAAGTACTACCAAGACGAGATCGGTGAAGCGTATGCGCGTCTTCGTGAGGCACAGTGCCGCCTGCAGGAGGAGGCGTTGGCACGCGAGCTGGCCGAACGGCAGCGTGAAGCCGCTCAGCGCGAGGCAGAACGCATCGTCGAAGAGGCCGAGCGCAATGCAGCAGACCGCATCCGCCGTGCGCGGCTCATGACGGAGCAAGAGCTCAACGAAAGATTAGAGGCGGTGCGAAGCGAAAGTGAGCGGCGCGCCGCCCACGACGCCACGCTGCGCGCTCTCGAAGAGGAAGAACAGCGTGCTGTGTTGGAGGTGAAGCTCCTGGCAGCACAGCGGGCCCTCGATGAAGCGCAGCTGCGTGCGATGGATGACCTGAACCGGGCGCGTGAGGAGGCCGCTGTGCAAGCTGCCGCGGAGGCCGCGCGCAGTGAGCGCCGTGCACGTGAACGGGAAGCCGAGCTCGAGGCCAAGCGCCACGCGGAGAACATGCTCCGCACGGCCCAACAGGAGAACGAGCGCGAGCTTGCGGCGGAGCAGCTGCGCCTTGTCGAGGCGCGCGCGCAAGAGGCGATCGCCCGTGCACGGGAAGAAGCTCAGCAGGCCGCGGAAGACGCGCAGGCACGTTTCGAGGCGCTGCAACAGCGTCAGGCGGTGCGTGCCGAGGAGCTCCAAGACGCCCAGGCGCATGTGAATCAGGCAATGGAGGAAATTCGTGCCCACGAGTCTTCTCATCGGACTTCGCCCGTGAACATTTCCGCCTACTCCAACCTCTCTGCGAAGCACCCCGTCGGTGACACGAGCTTCGATTTTGACGCTTCGCAGCAGCAACAGCAGATGTACGCGGGTGTGCAGCCGCGGCCCCCTCAGGCTTCTCCACCCCCGCGCTTCTCACCTCCACGACCAGCTATGATGCAACAACCACAACAGCAGCCCTTCTCACAGCGCATGGAGCCGCCTCAGGCAACAATGTTTGGTGATGCGCAGCAGCCCTTGGCACCGTCTGGCGTGCCCTCCGATATTGCCTCAAGCCGCGCCTCTCCACTCCGCGAAGGCACACTCCCTCCACGGGCCTCGACGCCGCGTGGTGAGAGCGGTGGGGCGATGCCCTCCACCGCGCCCATGACGCCGCGCACCATGGTGACTGCGATTGTTGCCCCCATGTTTGCTCATTTTCAAGAACTCACCGACCGGCTTATCCAGAACACGATTCGCGAGGCCGCACGTGAGATGGACGCGGCCCGCGGTGTGGCTCAGCAGCTGCGCGATGACGCCGATCAGCGTATGCACGAAAGCGAGCGACGCTACCGCCGCCGCCGCGCAGATCGCGACCGTGTGGAGCAAGATCTGAGCGTGCTGGCACGGCACTCATCGGCGGTGTTGTCAAGTCGCAGTGGAGCAGAGCCGTACGAGTCTGGCGTGAGCGCTGGTTTCCCTTCTCAGCTCAGTGGCCTTGCGGCTGCTCCCTCTGCCGTCAATGATTCCCGCAGTGGTCTTGGTGCGGAGGACAGTGAGGCAATGATCAGATCGGCCTTGTCAGGCTCGCAACGCTACCGAGACCCGTACTACGACCCTCGCCATCACTCTGGCACGTCTGCTGCAGCTCGCACACTCTTCTTTGACCAGCCGTCGCCGCTGAGCCACGAGAGGCAGCCACGTGGTGTTCAAGAGGGCGGCATGCGCGCCCAGCGCGTTCGTTCGCAGTACTACCAGCCGCCTCCGTTCCCGTACACCGCGGTGCGGCATCCAGAGGCGCTGCTGGCGGGTCATCGCTACTTCTTCCAGCGCAGCACACCCTTCACGGCCGTGCCAGACAGCCGTCCGGCTGACGCCGATGTCGATGTCGATGCGGTGCAACAGCACCACTCTCATCATCATCACGATGGTGTCGCGCAGGAGTCTCACGGGGGCAGAGAGTTCAACTCGCCATCGCGTCGCAGCCAAACACGCGCAGAGCCGGACGTTGCGCAGCATGGGACGCGCCCGCAACAGCAGCAAAGGCCTGTCTCCGTGCGCATGGACTTCTCACCGGGTCCAACCAGCTCGACGGGCTTCAGCACCTCTCTGGGGTCCTCGTCTGCTGCGGTCATCCCGCAGGCGGACCCAACCTGCAAGCAGTGCTATCGCGAGGACACGACCTCGCCGTGCTGGCAGTGCGGGGCGATGGTGTGCCGCCGCTGCGGACCACCGCCGGGTCCCAAGAAGTTGTGCTGCGCGGCACACTTTCGCGGACTCAAGCGTGCCCGACGTGCGGAAAAGCGCGAGAAACAGGCCGAACGAGCGGCGCACACGTCGCACCCACCCCTCGCTCCACAAGAGCAACAGCACGCGCAGCGCATGGCGCAGACACCTCTCTACTCTACTGCGGGTGCTGCTGCCGCGCACGAGCACTTCCCTGCGAGGCGCTCCACCGCCACGTCGCCTATCGCAATTCAAGCCGATGACAATGACAGCACTTACTCCGACGACAGCCGTAGCGATGCCGAGGTGAATCAGAACGCGGACAAGAGGCGTGACGAGATGTCAGAGGAGGAGGCCGTGGCGCGGTTGCCGGATACGATTGGCTCCGCGGAGAGCTCCATGACCTCGTACACATCTGGCCAGCCGTCGCGTGGCAGCGCAGGCTGGATCGCTCCTGCGCACTACCGTGTTCACCAGCACCCGTACTCGCCCAACAAGGCGCCGCCCGCCGCGGTCGCACAGGCGCTGCCGCCCTCGTACTCCGCCACGCCTGTCCGCGCGATGGCCGCGGCGGCGACGCAAACATCCCTCCACGCACCGACGCCAGCGTACGGCGAGGTCGCTGAGCGGGCGAATGCCTCAGCACCACCCATGACGAGGACGACACCCGCAGCAGCAGCCACAGCCACACCAGAAGTGGACGGGACGCTATCGCCATCCCCACACGCCCCAGGTGCGACGGACGCAATGCCCTCAACGCCACCGCGCCAAAAGACGAGCCAGGCTGCGACCAAGGCCAAGCACGGTGAGACAGGTCATGACGACAACAGTGACGATGACGAAGACGCCAGCAAGAGCAACAGTGAGCCGAAAACGGAAAAGAAGTCCCATGGCTTCTTCTTTGTGCCGTTGGACACCAACGACGACGGCGAGCCCCGCCGTGCAAAGCCGCCCACGCCACGCAACTACCAACCCAGCGCGCCGCCTCATCGGCATGCGCAGCCAACCCCCTCTCCGGCTGCTCGACGCAGTCTTGGGGGCGGTGGCGTGCCTTCAAGACGCACGTCCCCGGTTGCACGCGGCATGGCACGTCCTGCGCGGCAGCATGCATACCCACAGCAGCAGCAGCAGCGCCCGCAGAGCCGCGGCTTTGGTGCGCATCGGGGAGCGCCACACCCAGCCTCACGCTCTGGGCCCCGCCGTGATCATCGCGTTTCGGTGCCGTACGCACGCGACTACTCTGGGCCTGTGAAGCCCGCCATACATGTCGCCGACATGGACAACGCTTATGAGCCTTACTCTGCTCGAGATGACGACCGCGTACGTGCCCATCGTCTCCACCACGTTGGCGGACGCCACGCGGCTCAGCCGCCATCTTTCACGTACTACACGCCCTCCACCACCTCTTCTGCCACTGTGCCCATCGATGTGGTGGAGAAGGGTGTGGCGGACGCATACGGATTTGCACCCTCGCCTCCGTCAGAGGAAGTAGTGCGGGCCGCGGCGGAGCTCCTCGCGTCACGTCGTCGTGGCGCGCCACGCGATATGGTTGACACGCCTGAGTCCACGCCCGTGCCGCGAGGGGACCGACACTGGCCTGCGCAGGAGCCGCGAACGTGTGGCAAGGCGACGGTGCCCTCCGTGCACACCAACCCGTACGAAAGTGATGCGGTGCAGAAACGCGCGGACTGGCCTGCCCAAACGAAGAGGAGCACCACAAGGACGGATCCCCACTCACGCTATCCTGCTCCCACCGCGAGTGATGCTTTCCGTCGTGAACCTGTGCGTGGTGAGAGCTACACCGATGTCCGTCCATCAACCCGTGCCGCCGCTGCGTTGCCTACTGGTGTGCCAGCCCGCGGTGCACCTACGCTGGAGGAGCTCGACAGACGCCTGCGCCAGCTCCGCTCTGAAGATCGTCACGCAGCTGAAACGTACTTTGCCCAACAGCAGCAACAACGGCCACAGCCGCTTTATAACCCGGATATCTACGTCAACATGATGATGCCACGCGGGGCGAACCGACATGGTGGCAACAACAACAACAACAGCGGCGTCGCGCCGACTCGCAGCCGCTCCCGGAATGACGCGCGCAGCAGAAATCAGCAAGCCGCGGTGACGCCACCGTGGCGAACTGACGACAACAGCCCCGCTGCGCGTCAGGCATGGAACGTGCAGCAGCCGCGCTCACCTCTGTATCGCCCGTACGAGAGACCCCACTTGGCTTAGAAGAGAAGAGGAGAAGAGAAGAAAAAAAAAGAGGGAGAATGAGAGACCACAGTGTGAAAAGGCGTGCAAGATCAATCGACATGGCGTTGGTTTTCTTCTCCGTGATGTCGTGTTTTGGTCCTTGTGAACATTTTCTTCATGTGTGTTTATCATATTCCTTTCTCTTTTGTTTGTTTTCTCGGTATTTAACCTGTACTACCATTATTTTACTCTTGTTCATTTTTTTTTTGCATCTTCTTTCTTCTTTTCTTTTGTCATAGAGATTAGTTCATGAAAGGGAATACCGATTGTTGGTTTTTGTCCCACTCTCAGTGCTCCCGTTTTCTTTTTTGTTTTTTTTTTTTAGTTTCTCTCTCTTTTTTTTTCTCTCCCTCTTTCCCTTTCATACATGCTCTGTTTTGGTTTTGTATTTGTGCTGAGGCGTGCTCATTGTATTGATGGCTTGTGTTGGTTTTTTTTTTTGTACGTGTTTGCGTAAGTGATAGTTTCCACAGTGTGTGATGGTCTCTCAATCTGTTTGTGCGATGGGAGTGTTCTCTCCCATACCACTCATCGTGATCGCGTGTTTTCCGTTTTCTTTTTTTTGTTTTCCTTTTTATCTGTCTTCTGACAACTAGAGTTAGTGTTTGACTACAAAAAAAAAGAGTTTACAAATGTGCTTTGTGCATACAGCTTTCGCTCGTCAGTACTTGCTTAGACATGCAGGCACTGCACGAAGAAAGCACTCCAGGAGTGACCTCCTTAAAAAGAGAATGACCAGAGCTGTTACTCGCCTTCGTTTCTCTGACGCCCCCCTTTTTTTGCGTGGCAGGTCACACACAAAAAAACAAAACGTTTGCGTCTGACGCTAGTGTGCCATCGTGCCTTTTTTGGAAAAAAAAAGACGAGGGAGGCGCGAACAGAACTAGCTGCGTGTACAGGGATGTTTGCTGCTTCTTGGGGGGTTGCATGGCTTGTGGTGTGCCGTTCTTCATCACGAGTAGACTTTATTCAAAGGTGTTTCCTTCTCACACGTATCTTTCTCTCTCTCTCTCTCTTTCACACACACACACTTAATGTCTCCTTTTGGGGTTTTTTATGGCTCTTGTTTGTGTACTTTTCCTCACCGAAAATATTGACTTTATCCCTCAGCATAGGATAGATAGCTACTGTCTACTCGTTCTACTCTCAACACTTTCCCTCTCTGTTTTTTTTTTCGTTCAAGACCTCTCTCTCTCTCTCTAAACAAAAAAAAAAATGTCCGCTGTCATTTCTCAGCAGCGCTACAACTGGATGGGTTACACCGGTGCCCAAACCGCCGTCATCGACACCAACCTTCTTCGCAGTGGTGAGGGTGGTACGGATAACTCCGACTACGATCGTCGCCAAGTTGTGATTCAGGACGTGAAGGACCGGCTGTACCTCATCAAGCGTGACCTCGACCTGATCCCTGAGGAGGAGCTCAAGGCCGAGGAAGAGGCTCGCCAGCAGCGCCGTGAGGCACGCCGCGAGCGTGAAGCCGAAGAGGCCCGCCAGCGCGAAGAAGAGGAGCGTCGCCGCCAGGAGCAAGCGGAGCGCCAGCGCCAAGAGCAGGAAGTCCGCGACCGTGAAGCAGCTGCACGCCAGGCCGAGGAAGACGCCGCCCGGAGCAAGAAGGAGGAGGAGCAGGCACGCCTCGCAGCTCGCTGGGCTGCGCTGCACGACAGCGACGAAGATAGTGATGTGGAGGAAGAATGGAATGCGATTCTGGGTAAGGTGGAGTGGACGCAGGATGAGGTCGACACCGCGAATGAAAACTTTGCAAAGGGATGCCGTCAAGTCATTCAGCTCCGCGGTGCGGGCTACGTCTCTTACTTGGATGGCTCCGAGCACGCGACGATCGCCGCCTTGGAGGATCACAACGAGCTCTACCGCAATCGCACTGAGCGCAGCATTCGCGACACAGGTGTGGACATGCCCGCCGCGGAGGACTACAGCGTGAGGGAGCTCGTCGAAGCCAACGAAGCTCGCGATGTGGCGCGCAAGAAGCTGGATGCATTCCGCTGCACGCAGGACCCGACCTACGCCGCCCGCCTTCGCAGTGACGAGAAGGATGAGGACGCGAACCCGCTGATGGCCGTGACGGAGGAAGATGGCGATGAGCCCGCCCTCAAGTCCGCCCTCGAGGATGCCAAGGAGCGCGCGACGGACAAGCGCAAGTCTTACAACCTGCGTGCGCAGGAGTGTGCGAAGGTGCTCTCTCAGGCTGCGTGCAATCGGGTGCCTGAGGGTGGTAACGGCGAGGAAGCTGCGGAGGAGGCGCGCGTGTTCGCGGAGGAGCGTGCAGCGTTTGAGCAGGCCAAGAAGAACGCGACGCGGGCCGTGCCGGTGGCGGCGGAGATGAAGTCCGTGTCCGATTCCGACATGTACCCCACTGAGGAGCCTGTTGCGGCCAAGTCCAATGGTCAGACGCCCACGAGCGCCACGTCCTCTACCTCCAGCAAGAAGGCCTCCCCACAGGACTCTGACATGTACCCCACCGAGGAGCCTGTTGCGCAGAACCGCGCGATCTCCGACGTGAAGAGCGCAACCTCCCCTGTCTCCAGCAAGAAGGCAACACCGAAGAGCGCCACGTCTCCGGTCTCCAGCAAGAAGGCCTCCCCGCAGGGCTCTGACATGTACCCCACGGAGGAGCCTGTTGCGCACGTTGCTGACCTGTCCGACGCGAAGAGCGTGACCTCCACGGACTCCTCCGAGTCTGAGCTGTAGCAAGCGCTGATCACGCCACCCAAGCCCTGCTGGCGTTCCGGAGAAATGAAGAGAAAAAAGGAAAAAAGAGACGTCGAGAAAAGAAATGCGAAGTCCTGTAAAAAAAAAGCAGAATAAAAGAATAATTCTGTGTGCCAAGTGAAGGCGAAGAAAAGGGGGACACATTTTTCAGCGCACAAGAAGAAAGAGCAGGAAAGAAATGACATCTCAGCTTCGATCACACGTCGCCTGCGTGGAGACGCACGTACTGACCACGCAATCGTCGTCTTGTCGGTGGTGTTTTTTTTCTCTGTTTTTTTTTTTCTTTTTTTTCTGTTTCTGGTCCATATCTCCCTCTCTCTCTCTCTTTCTCTTTCTTTCTTTCTCTTTGCAGAACGCTGGGTCCATCATTGTCGGTTGTTGTTTCTTTGGGGTTCCCCTTTTTTCTTCTTCTTTCTTTTTATATCCCACTGTTTTCTTGTACCGTTTCTCTTTCGTGTTGTTGTGTTTTTTTTTTCTGTTTATGGTGCGTAATGGCACTGGCAGCCACATTTATCGTGTGCCTTTGAAATATCTCGCTTGTCTGTTTTGTTTACCTCATTCTTCGACTGTATTGGTCACATTTTGTTTTGTTCTTATTCTCGACAAACGCGTGTGTGGCAAGAACAGTGGTATTGCTAGCTGCCATTTTTGGTTCCTCCCAATTCCCACATTGACAACCTCTCTCTCTCTCTTTTTTTACATTTCTAATCAAATCTTCAAAACAAAGCAAAAAGAGAAGTACGTGGTGGCGTTGTTTTATCCACCTCTCGACCTCCCTCTCACACGCATACAACGGAAAAGAAAGCAAAAAAAAAAAATACAGTTATATGTTCTTTTGAAAGTATCCAGAGGAGTGAATGACGGTACGTGACAACATGGTGTGCGGTGATATGTTGTTAGGTAATTAAAAAAATCTGCATTTTCTATCTCTCTATCTGTCCATCATCGCACACGCCCGCTGCGGAAACAAAAAAAAAGTAAAGATATAAATCAAACAGAAAAGGACGTACTTAAATACCACCAGCGGGTATTTGTAGCGTGTGCTATTCAGTCGCGACAATTCACTTGACGAGAACCCTTAAGCTGCAGCTCCTTTGTTGTTGTTTTTTCTTTCTTCTGTCCGCGTCTACGGTTCCTCATACAAGCGTGCATCAAAACGCATGCTGAGAACTGAATTGCTCGAGTCGTCGGGTGAGCTGTTCTGTTTTGCTCGTAGGTGTTCTTCGCGTCCGTGGACAAGTCCCCCCCCCCCCTATCTTTTCAAAATGAATCATAGGCTGGCTTGTGCACTTACTTTTCCTAGTGCCCCCCCCCCCCTGCGCCTGTTTGTGTGTGTGTGTTCTTTCTGCTCTCTCTACCTCTATCTCCCTTTCTCTATTGCTCTTCCCTTTCCTCTCGAAAACAAATTGATGCTTGTTTTCTTTCTTTCTTCAATCCACATGGTTGTTGTTGATACTCACCAGTCATTTCTGTCTCTTTTTTTTCTGTTTCTCATTCTTATCACCACTGCGTGGTCGCTACTCCCTTTCCACGATCAGAACTTTTAAATTGCGAAACAGCTGCACGCATACATCATACATTCTTCGTTGTGTTTTCTGTTTTTGTTTTTCATACGTACACTGTCACCAGCACATACTGGCCGCACTCTAAAACAGCCAATAGACATAGATCACCTTCTTACACTTTTTTTTTGTTTTGCATTTAGCTTTCTTTCTCCGTCAGAGTTTTTTATTTCATTTTTTTTCTTTTCGTGCTTGTTTATTCATTATTGTCTACGTGCGGCGATAGCGTATCCGCGTCCAACGAGTATGTACTCCTCCGGGAATCTTTACCACAACTCCTTCACGCCACTGCCGCTGGGGGACTCTGCGCTCGATGCGAGCAGCAACACAACGACCCCTGTTTCTGTCGTTGCGCCAGCTCAGCACGCGACACAACACCTCCCACGCGATCCCACAACGCACATCGTGAATGAGAACCTTCGCAGCCAGGTGCGTGTGCTGGAGGATGAGGTGCGCGTGCTGAGGCGAGCTGTGGCGGAGCCTTTAGGCGGTGTGCGTGCGGATCAAGCAGCAGCAGCAGCAGCCGTCTCGTCGTCATCGTCGCCGCCAGCGCAGTCCTCGGATTTCTACTACACCTCTGCTGCCGCCATCGCGGCACGTCGTCGCGCACAAATTGAAGAGCTGCGCCGACGAACGCAGATTTTGTCTGAAGCCAAAGGCAACGCCACCACTCCAGCACATCGAGAAGTGCAGAACGGCCTCGGGGGCAGTGGCACCTCACGACAAGCGCGGATACCCTCTGCACGCAAATTGCGACCGAGCTCGGCCGGCGCCTCCTCCTCCTCAGCCCGCCGCACTCACTCCACAACAGCAACAACATCAACACCGGGGTCATCGCGTCCTCGAGGGCGTTTTGTGAGTCCAGTCGAGATCGTGATGGTGCCGACATCGTCACGTACCACAAGCAGGTATAAGAAGCGCGCTCAGACAGAGGCGAGAGAGGAGGATACCGACGAGGAGGATGAGAGTGAAACTGTTCGTGGCAATCGCGCACAGACTTCGCGGCGTGGGAAGCCGGAGATGGCATTTGGTCATCGTGTCGTGCCCTCCACCGCTCGTCCAACGCACGCCTTGACAGCACGCACAACAGCAAACGCTGCCGCACCGTGGAAGCAGCCAGATGGTGATATTCCCATCCAAGGCATCGGTCGCGGCGCGTCTCTCATGCCCAGTCCGACAGCCTCGCGTCATCACCACGATGTCCATATGTCACCTCACGACCACACGGCACGCTCTGATGTCGAGAGAACGCGCCGCGACATGAACGACGAAGACGACGAAAGCGAGCGGCAAGCCATACTTCGCGCTGTGTTGGGGGATCTTTACCAAAGCACCGCCGTGGCGACTGTTCATGGAGGCGGCAGTCAAAGCGCGGCATGTGCAGCAACGTCAGCCATACGGCCGAACGAACCTGCGCAAGGACACCCTTATTTGGCGCTCTTGCCCACAGCCTCCACCGCACAGAGCGGCGGGTACGTCAACGCATCGATCCCAGTCGTGCCCCCTATTTTGTCACCGCCAGAAGGACCGAGCACCACCGCTGGCGACTCGACGACGGCAGCGCTGGAGGCCGACGTGGCGCTGCTGACGCGCACCGTGGATGTGCTCAGACGGACACTCATAGACAGAGACGCATTTCTTCAGCGTCTTGCGGAGAGTATGCATCTTTCCGCAAAACGGCCGTCCTCCTCCTCCTCCACGTCATCAGCAGCGGCGGCCGTGGCACACACACGCACATCGCCTTCGAGTATCGATGACGCGCCTGACGTGACCGTGCGCGCCCTCGCCGAGGAGCTTCAACGGGTGCGCGATGTTCTTCTCCACACGCAGCAGCAGCTCGTCCTGACGGAGCAACAGTTCACGCAGAATCAGGTTGCCTTGACACGCCGGAATGAGGAGCTCGTGGCGCTGCGTGCGCACCTTCAAAGTAACCCAAACAATGCACCCGCTCACAACACGGATAGCAGCGCTCAGCAGAGCCAGCCCACAGGAGGGAGCGGCGGCACTGCCTCTATGGGCGGTCTCGTGTGGCCTCTTAGTGCATCTGTGCGCACTTTAGACTCGAACCTTGGCCGCTGTTCATCCCAGAATATCGCAACAACAACAACAGCAGCAGCAGCAGGTGCGTCGGAGGTCAATCCCCTCGGCATGTCCCCGAGAGGGGAGCTTGCCGCCGATGCAAACCCAAGCAGACCCAGCAGTGATAACACTGCCTACTACACGACTACGGCGTGGAGCTCGACTGTGGGCACGCCATCGCTCGTGCCGCTGCCGTTGACGTCGTTGCCACCGCCAATCCCTGTGCCTCAGCCGTCCTTGCCGAGTGGTGCTGCCGCGGCGATCACTCATGAGCATCTCGCACAGACGCTCCCGCCACCATCGGCACCACCGCTCTCCGCGTTTCCTCCGTCTGTGCCCGCTCCGCCAACGGAGACAACGACGATGACGACAGTCGCAGAATTGCAAAACAAACTCGCTGTGATGACGCGTAAAGTGCAAGCCTGGGAGAGCTGGTATGCGAAGCAGCAACAAGAGAAAAGGGAGCGAGTCGATGTGGATGAACCCGCTGTGCTCGCGCGCACAGCATCACGATCAGTGTGTGATGCGCGCTCTGAGCCCTTGTACTACTCTGCGTACACAATAGATTCCTTGTCAGCCCGCGCGAGTCCCGCCGCCGTCAGGTCTCACGCCACACAAGGGCTGCCAGATGCGATGCGTTGCTGCGATCGCTGCGCCATGCTCTCTCGTGCCGAAGGCGAAGCCGCGCCGCCGCCACACAATGTCTGCACTTCACGTCGCGACCCGAAAGAGTGCGCTGAGTCGCCTGCCGCGTTGCTGAGCCAGACCAACTGGGATTTGCGTCAAGATGTGCGTGAAGCCGTCGCACGTGAGCGTGTTCTACGCGAAATCGCCATGAAAGAACGCCAAGTAGCGGAGGAACGGCTCGCCCAGGCCACTCAGTGGCGAGAGGCGCACGAAAAGGAGGGCGGTAGCGGTGCTATTGCGAACGGCAGCAGCAGCCATAATAGCGACGATCGCATGATAGATGCGCAGAAGAGCACACCACCGCCACCGCCACAGCCGCAAGAAACTGTGGACTAGCACGTTTATTTGTTTTGTGGAAGGATCGGTGTTCTCTCGTTAGCTTCTTTTTTCTCTTTTGTCCAAGCAAACTCAAATGCAAAAAAAAAATGAAGTTAAATGGAGAAGCCCGAGGTAGAAAGACACATTTTATAGAAAACACCAGAGATCAAAGACATTGATTATTGCTGACCAAAGGGATTCTTTAAAAAAAAACAGATAAATATAGAAAATGTTGCCTCATATTTGTGCAAGTTCACAAGAAAGTGCGTGGCAGTTCATCTCTTCCCTTTTGTTTATTCCATTTTTTCTGTCTCGGTGTGTGGATAATCCTGCTATAGAGATGTATTGTTCTTCTCAACGGAAAAAAAAATGCTCCTCTTTCCATCTCTCCCTCAACGCTGCAGGAAAAACAAGGAGAGAGGAAACAGGGATCAAGAGTTCATCATGGTGTTAGCATCTGAACGCATCTTGTGTCTGTCGCTGTTCTGGCGGAGTGGGTCGGTGCCTGTCTTCGGCACGACATCACTCCTTTTCACCTCCCAACAATATATTCCTTCTAGTTTTTTTTTAATATCGGGAATGATATGGACCGTGTTCTTTTTCCAGATACTCATGATGCTGATGGATGGGGATTCTCAAAATGTAAACATCCTATTCTACTTTCTCGCTCTCTTTCTCTCTCTCTCTCTCCGCACCCATGTCCTCTTGTTCTACATTTTCCGTTGTCTCTCTCATTGTTTCTATGTCGTGTGTTTCTTTTTGTTGTTGTTGTTGTTATGATTAATCTGTTTGAATCATCTGTTTTTCAGGTCTGCCGTGGAATTGTGTTCAGTAACGGCTTTCACTTTGTTGTGTGCTTGTGTGCCCTTGTTGTTATTTGTATGATGTGTACCGTGGATTCCACGGCTCAAAACATCATCTGCACTGCGAGCACGTTTGTGAGCGTGTTTTTTTTTTTTTGCTCACACATTTCCATTTTTCCTTTTGATTCCGAATAGATCATTACGATTGATACAACAACAGATTATTCATATATTCTTTTTAATTATTTTTAGCTTTTGATTCTGCTCTCTCACGCATCTGAGCACAGTGCTACCATTATTAGCACATCCTTTTCCCCCGCACCTTCTTTGTCTTCATAGAGAGAAGAGCACAGACTCAGCAGGACGCAACAAATTTAAAACAGAAAAAAAAACAGAGAAACAGGACAGAGAGTCGCAATGAGCTCTCCTCACGAGACTGGCAATGCGGGTCGTCTTGATGAAAAGAAAGAAAAGCATCCGCGAGCAGACCCCAAACACGCACGCCCACAGCCAGTCGTGGAAGATGCGCTTGATCTTGTTGACGACTCCGGTGAAGATGAATCGCAGCCGCGCTCTCAAAGCCTGCGCGATGGCATCGAGGCGACGCTGCAGATGGGCGGCGAGACTCGGCGTGGAGGCAGTCGCGGCCCAGTTGAGTATGCCGATCACACCCTCTCCACAGCATCCTCGTCGTTCTTCTCGCACACACGCAGCAGTGCGATGACAGCAGGCCTTTCTGGAACGCACGCGAAATACTCCCTCGCGAATTTGGACAAAAGTGTGGAGGCGCTGGTCTTCACATCCACGCCACCTCCTGCGCAAGGGCCGCCACAGCAGCGATCCCAGCCAACGCAGCATCCCGTGTCATCAAGCTCCGCACCGCAGACACATTCTGCCACGATCGACACCCCAAGTCTCACGTCGAGGCACAAGAGCCACAGTGAGAAAAAAAACTCATCTAGTGCTCTTCTCTTTCGCAGCTCAGACAGCGTGGGCACGATGCCTCCCAATCCCACAGAAGCGGCTGCTCACATGGGTCAACGCCCACAAGACACACGCACACCAGTGGTGAAGTCTAAGATGCCGGTCGCTGGTGCACAGCCTCCATCTTCGCCGTTTGCATCGCCACCTCTCTCTCAGATCCCACGCCGATTGCCTCCACGTCAAGGTCGTGGTCAGTCTTCTCTTGAGCGTGATCCTCTGTGTGTGGCGGATGAACTCACCGCGACGATGGAGCACGCCGTGCACATTCCCACCGCACTCCGCGGCCCTGGGCGTCGCACGATGTTCGACATCATGCTCCAGCGCCAGAGAAGTGACGAGAAGTTGTCTGCCGTGCACCAAGAGCGGGCTTCGACTCGACGTGTTGGCCCCACATCTCGTCTCCGTGAGCAGCCAGGCGTCGGTGTGGCAGCCGCTGTTGCTGCTGCTGCTCCTCGGCACGCTTCCGCGGTACAAGCGCTTCTCTTTCCAAACGGTATTGCCGTGGACACAACAGGCTCTGGCAGTGCCGTCGTGCCCACCACGAACGATGCGAGAGCAGAAGTACAAGAGGCGATGAGCACCTCGCAAGTCGCGGAAGTTGATCTTCGACGCAGTTTGCGCCACTTGTTACCGTCCGTGCGAGCCCAGGCCGCGGCGACGCTGCAAGGACGTGCTGAGGCACACCGTGCTGAGCGCCTGCGTACACAAGCCGAGCTCGCCGATGACATTTCCGACTTCAGTGAGAGCGGCGCAGATGACAACGAGGAGAATGACGAGGCAAACCTGCGCGTTGGAGAAGTGAAAGAAAGCAAAGGAATGGCATCTCTTTCTGGAGAAGATTGTGGTGCTCCTCCTCCTCCACTTCAGGGTGGCCGCTCTGCCATGAGTACTTTTCTCAGCCAAGTCGTGGGGCCTCAAGGGCCCACACCACATGACAATGACAAGACGCGTGCTCTCGCGATGAAGGCGAATGTCAATTCCAAAGTTCAACGCACCTCCACGACGATCACTGCACTCCTCCGTGAGGACCCAGAGGCGCGGCAAGCGGATCAAGACGTGGCCGCACGAGGACATCGTGGTGGTGGTGGCGTGCGTATGGATGAACTCCTCTCCATGGATTCGAGCCCAATGACGATAAAACGAGAGCTCGCCACTGCAGGCCGCACGCGCAATTCTGTCGTTGCGATTCTTGAGGATGAGGAAGATAGAAACGACGCCAAAGTGCGTGCGCAAGCGCAGCGCCACACATACACGCACGCATCAGAGGGTCGGCGAGCTGGGGCGCTGGACCAGCTCGTCGAGGACGCTCGCCATCCCGACAAGGATGCGTTGTGGCCTCCATCGCAGCCCACAAGTCGTGCCTCCTCGTTGGACTCGGATGCATCGTCCTCCTCTTCACTAGCGTCTCGCCGGGCCAAGCCATCTAAAATCTACGTCGATGCGCTGGCAGATATCTCCGCCGAGGAGGGTGACGACGAGGTTGCAGATTGCCCTGGCGTGACTGGTCGCAGCACGCAAGGTCAGCGCCGCACGGTGCGTGCCGTCGAAGCCATGTGGAAGTCCGTGTGCCATGCGCTGAGCAGTCTTGTGAACAGGTACGTCTTGACGCAGCGCAAGGCCGCCGATCTGCGTGCTCAAGACGATCGCGAAGACGGAGAGAAAGACGCAGGTGAGTCGGAGGCCAACGCGCAAAACACGTGCATGCCATCCTGTGCCGTAGATCAGATTGACGGCACGTTGCGGTGGACCGAACTGAGCTGCGACACACGCCTTCGTGTTCGTTTATGTGTTCTCACAGAAACGAACACGGCGTCTGCCTTTGCTAAGCCGCCCGCACTGGCCATGGCATCGCTCGGGCCCATCACGAACAACAACAACAACAACAACAGAAGCGGTAGTGGTGTCAGTGCTGCTGGGGCACAAAGTCTGCAGGCGCCGAGACGAGGTCCTATGAATGCTGTTGGCGGCGCTGCGACTGCGTTTTGTCTTCCTGCGCACGTCCAGCTGGGTCCTCCGCGGCCACCGCCGTTCTTCTCCAACTTTCTCTCGCACAAAAACGCAGAGCGGCTGGGCGGTGTGCTGGCGACGACGGGTGGGCGTGAGCGTGGTTCTGTGTCACTGCGACCACCGCACGTATCCGCGCGAAACCAGAATGAAGAAAGTGACGAGGATGACAACGCGAGCCATGAAATGCACGAGCTCACACAGGCTGTCGATGTGTCGAAGATGAACGCATCGGCGATCTCGATGGTGTACCGCATTGTTGAGATGTTCCAGGCTGTTCTTCTCGGTCGGATCCGTTCGTACGCGCAGACACGACCGCAGCCCACCACAACATTCACGCGCTGTGGTGATGACGCGGATGTGCAGAATCACGGCGAGGCTACACAGACAGATGCGAGCGGTGCGTGTGATGCCTCTGGCACCCCCTCGAGCGCTGGCGTCGCCGCGCCGCGGCAGGTGCGGGACATCATGGCATGGGGTGAAGCTGCTGCACTCGCGTTGGAGGTCAGCCACCGTCATCAGGGTGTGCAGAACAACACCAACACCACGACGCGCGACAGCGGTGATGAACAGGCGAATGTCTTCACCGTGTCAGTGCGGCCTGAGCAGCTCCCCAGTCAGCGGCTGCTACGCCGTCTTGCGGATAATCCCACTGCCTTGCGTGCCATGTTGTACCTGCGGAGCACATTCAACGAGTGGACATGCACGCCACGCACCACACCATCGACGCACGCGCAGAGTCGTGCTGTGCTGGGCACCGCGAACACGGCGACGCCACCGCCACCACCACCACCACCGTCATCCTCGTCGTCGTCAGTTTCAGCCCTGCCAAGTTGCACGCGCGAGATGACAGCGGCGGCCATGAATGGTATCGATGTGCATTTGCGTGTGCACGCGATAGACGGTGCCTTTGGTCTCGTGCGCGTCAAGGGTGAACTTGAGTTCGTCAGCCGCGCCGCACGTGCTCATTTTTGGCCGCCCGATGTAGCCCATGTCTACACCGATGACCAGGTTCGCACCCTGTTGACGCACGCACAAGGTCGGGGCTGGACGCTACTGCTGCCCGCCACCATCGCCGATGCCGTGCCGCTTCCCCTTCACGAGTGCATCTACCTGGCCCTGCCGTTTGTGGTGGTGCCCTCTCAGAGGTTGTTGTTGTCATCCTACTGCGTCACCTCTGACGCGCTGCTCTCGCGGTCGGCTCTCGCGCTGGACCACATCATCATGACAGCGCTTCAGTCTGGTCAGCGCACCGTGCCGCATCGCCGCAGAGGCAGCAACAGCCGCGAGAGAGGAGAAGGTGAAGATGAAGAAGACGAAGGTGGCGAGAGACCTCGTGGCACGCGCAGAAATGGGACCCCGCTGACACCAACGCAACAGCGCCTGAAGCGTCCACGTACCTGCGAGGATGACCCCTCGCCATCACGCATCTCCAACGCCGTGCCGCTGCCCTCGTCATCCCCCTTGGCAGCCGCTGTGCGTGTTGTCGGGGGGCCTCGACGTTCACAGCCGACCACTACGCCACCACGCGAGGCACGCACGCCTTACCGCTTGTCTCCACTTTCCATCGAGCAGTACTCACCATCTCGCAAACGTGCGCTGTCGGTGTCGCTCATCACACCAGAGCGGGCACGAGGAGGGGCAACGCACGCGTATGGCGAGGAGGAGCTCCGTGGAGAGGAAGAAGTCGAGCGTGAGTGTCTGTCCTTCTCCCGCGATCGTCAGCCCTCGATCACGCCGTATCGCAATGGCTTTTACGATCCGCTCGCGGTGGGAGGCCTGAGAGCGGCTGGCGGTGATGGCACGGACAGTCGCACGTACGTCAAGTTGGAGCTCGATGCGGAGGCGATGCACGGCGAGCGAGGCACAAGGGCCCAAAGCCGCAGCCTTGCGGATACACAAACGACATCTTCGCAGGCATTGACCGGCCTGTCGCACGCAGCCCATTGCGCGGCGACCACGACGGCCGCAAGCACGTCACATCAGAACGCCTCCACCACCACTACCGATGCTGCTGGCTCCTTGCTCTCCCAGACAGAAATTCAATCGAGCTGGGCCGGCCTTGATCCGCTTGGCGCCTCGTTTCACCGCGGGCCTGACCCACGCTGGGATGTTCCTCTGGAGATCTTGCTCGCACTCGTACACTTTCCCCGTGACCAGGCGTGCGAGTCCTTGTCTGTGCGAGGCACACAACGCGAAGGCGGAGAGACTGGCAGGACGATCTCGCCGATTGGCACCGCTGGTCGTCGTGGTGTGTGTGCGGTCAACGAAGAGGAAGAAGATGAAGACCTCTACGAAGATGTGTCCTTCTCCGCGCTCGAGCGGGGGCGTTCGCTGCCAGGACAGATCTCCTCCTCTTCGATTGCGATAGACACGCCGAGGTCCGGCCACGTCTCGCAGAACGGCGATGGTGGCCGTGAGCTGACACTGACGCGTAGCATTTCGTCAGAGGTTGCGGATAGAGTTGAGAACACAGGTCAAAGACCAGGTCAACTGAATTCCGCCACGCCACGCTCTGTGTCTTCGCTTTTCCCCGATGTCTTCCTCGGAACCGAGGAGTAGCAGAACAGTAGCTTGTGCCCAAGCACACGCACTTTTTTGTTTTTTTTTTTTTTGAGAGGAGGTAACTTGATTTTTGTTTTGTTTTTCTTCTTAACACAGATATTTACGTTACGCATGTTTGCACTGCTCGAACAAAACTAACAAAACATGGAGAAGGGGGGGGGCAAAGCGGGTGCAAGAATGGGCTGTGTCAGGGCTCACGTCGAAATGATCACAAAGGCATTCCATAGTTGCCATGTGCGTGCATCAGCGACGATGCAAAGACGGGAAAATTATACAAGAAGGACATGGTTTGTTAGTCCGTGATGTGGGCATGGTTCCACTCGTCTACTGTTTGTTTGTTTGTTTTTTGTTGTTGTTGTTGCTGTTGTGCAGTGATTCACTATTCTTCCCATCTTCACACTTCCCTCTCTCCTTCTTCCTCCACTTGCTTCTCCTCTACGCCCATTACTCTTCCTTGTTGGTTTTCGATGTGATTTTCATCATCATCATCTGTACCTGGAAAAAGAGCTGAGCCGTATCGCATTTTTTATTGATTTATAAACTGCCAGCGCTTCTCTTCTTCTCTCTTTTTCACCTCCGAGTTTTAAAAGTGTTTCTTCGCCATGACAGGAGTTAACATGGGACCCGTGCGCCCAAAAGCACCTGATCTGGGCTCGTTCCCGCTTGATCACTACCGCGAGTGCAAGACCGAAATTGAAGGCTACTATCGCTGCTTGAAGGCACACGAGTACATGACCCCGCTGTGCCGCGATGAAGTGCGCACGTATCTGCAGTGCCGCATGGACCGTGGCTTGATGAAGAAAACGGAAGTTAGCAGCTTTGGCTTGCCAGAAACTGAGTTTGTTCCGTCGAGGCAGCACCGCGAGGACTTGAAGGAGCAGTGGTCCCGCCGCAAGATGACACAGGTCGGTGCGGCTTGGGAGAGTGATTATCGCCGGGATGATCTCCATGTGCCAGATGGGTATGAACGGGAAAAAGGATCTGATGAGTAGAAAAGGCTAGAGGGAAGAGAAGAAGAGCACAACGGAAACAAAAAAAGAAGTATTGAGGTGTCAAATGGTATTATTTGCCAAAAAAAAAAATCAGGCTCACACACCAAGAACAAAAAAAAAATGAGACGGCGAGCGTGAGTGCGGCAAGGGTGTTTGGGTGCGAAAAAAAAAACTTATAGTGCATGAAAGTAAGAAACGAGACGAAAAAAAGTATAGAAAGAGGGCCTCGCTGTCTTGAGCTGCTTTATTTTCTGTTTTGTCTTTTCTTCTTCTTTCCTGTATTTCGCTGTCGCGCGACCCATCCTTTCCTCAACGCCTGTTATCGCTCTGTCCTTTTTTTTTTTTTTTGTGTGTGTGTGTGTGTGTTTGTTGTTTTTGTTCTAGTGCACTGCTCGAAATGGCTGTGGTATTCAATCGACTTTTGGGGGCATGTGAAGTATGTTCTCTTGTTTCTTAGTCTTCGTCATCACATGCTCTTTCTTTTCTTTTTTTCTTATTTTTGCCGATTGCCATTTTCTATGCACACGCATCTATACGTCTTCGCCTTCTCCGTAGTCTTCACATGTTGATCTCAAAATACAAAAAAAAGAAAGAAAAAACTAACATTGAAAGAAATGGGTTAGCAAACCAAAGTGAGAGGATAACTTAGGATACAGATCGTAGGGTAAAGTACGCAATCTTCACCTTTGGGGGGGAGGACTCCAAGGTGCCGGTAGATGAGCTGCTCAATGACAGCTACGTCATGGGCACATATCTGTGCAGCCAGTGCTTCACACATTCAACAAATGCATTCGTTACTCTTCTGAAGCTCGCAAGCACAAAGAAGTAATAGTCAGCGCCGAAACAAAACTATTTATTTGACTCTCTCTCTCTCCTTCTCTCTCCTATACATACTGAGTTGCCTAGGTGTTTGTGTCTGCTCATAAACAGTTCATTCAGCAACAAGCACAAACGTTGTCGTGGAGTAAACGGCCTTGGTGCCATTGTCACTCCTTTTTTCCCCCAATTTTCTCTCTTCCTTCCTTTCTTTCAGCGTTGTTTGATTGTAGCTGCGCAAATTAGTTTTAAAAACTTTCGGAGAGACATTTGTTTTTTGACGTGAAGATGGGCAAAGTTAAACGCCAGTCCGATCATGCTATTAAGAAAATCCTCATGAAAGAGAAGAGCATCGCCGTCAAGAAGAAGCGAGAGGCAGATAGCTTCCATCAAGCGCCAGAATCCGTCATGAACGAGAAGGCGAAGAAGGACTTCATGGCACGCGAGTTCCTCAAGGCTCAGGTGACAGAAGCAGCGCCTACGCAGTCGTCGCAATTCCTATCGTACAATAGTGCGCTGGGCCCTCCGTTCCGTGTTTGGCTTGACACCAACTTCATCAACTTCTCCATGCAGAATAAGATCGACATCGTGCAAGGTCTCATGGACTGCCTGCTCGCCAAGGTCATCCCCTGCATTTGCGATTGTGTCTTTGCAGAGCTGGAGAAGCTTGGAAAGAAGTTTCGCATTGCACTTCGCCTTGCACGTGACAAACGTTTTGAGAGGTTGACATGCGATGGCAAGTACGCAGATGACTGCGTTGTGAGGACGGTTACTCAGCACCCCATCTACATTGTCGCGACGTGCGATCAAGAGCTGAAGCGCCGACTGAGAAAAATCCCTGGTGTGCCAATCATGTACATCGCGAAGCATCGCTACACGATTGAGCGTCTGCCAGAAGCCTACGGCGCGCCGAACTAGTTAGAGGAACGATTGTTGTTGTTGTCTTTGTCTTTGTCTTTGTGTGTGTGTGTGGAGGGAGAAGTGAATATGTACTCCGCTGTGGTGTGAAGAATGGCACCGTCACGTCTTCTACACAACACAGCGAGTGCTTTGATTGACCACGTATAATTGCGATTAAAGGGATAATGTGCTAAAGAGGCAACCCTCGTTTTTTCTTTTCAATGAGGAAACATAACACAAACATTGCTTTAAAAAAAAAAGAGAAAAGATGTATTTCTCACGTCGTACAGAAGGAAGTAGAAGGGACAGCAATCACACAGCATGGCACGCAAGTGATGACCAACAGACACTCGTCATCCTGATATCAGTACGTCCACGTTCTCTATTTTGTGCGTGTGTGTGTTGTTCTTGTTGTTTGTGTCCGCTCCCATTCTCCCATTCCTTTTTTTCTCGCATACACCCGGGTTGTGTGTGTGTGTGTTGTTGTTGTTGTTGTTGTTGTTGTTGTTGTTTGATTCACCCTCAGCCGCTCCAGCCATCCATCAGATGCATGTGCCCGCGAAGCAAGGGAGTTGCGTCAGATACTCGGCTAGAACAGATCGCGAATACTTCTTTCTTTCTCTTTCTCCACATTCACAACGCTCTTTTTTTTTATTATTGTGATTCGAACAGTTTCTCACAGTGGAGAGACATCACCAAAGGAAGATAAAAAGAAAAAGAAGAGCAGAGAGATTGAGCTTCCCTCCTTCTCGTTTGTTGTTGTTGCTTTGCTTTGGTTCGCATGCGACCCTTCAACCGTGTGTGGAGTCGTCGGTCGCCCTCACTCTTCTTGACCAGCCTTCGACTGCACGACGCGTCACTGTGCCTGGCAACGTGTGGGCATTCGGCTATTATCGCCAGTCCTTCCTTGCTGACACAGCGCCGCTGCAAGAGCTTTCACTTTTACCTCAACCTGGATGACCCCGAAGACACACGCCGCGCCGTTGAAGAAACCCTTGAGAAGCTCGCCGACACGCACAAGCGTGACTCCGCCGCGTACCTGCATGCACTGCTGAACCTCTCTCTGAGTTACTACCAAGCAGAGGACTACATCAAGGCGCGTGACTTTGCCGAGTACACGCATCAAAAGGCACGCGCACACAACCCAAAGTCATCGCTGCTTTTCTTGACCGCCACCACGTGTGCGCGGTGCTGCGGCAAACTCGCCGATGAGTACGAGATGCACGTGGCAGAAGCGGAAGCGAAGGCACACACGTCTGTCACGCTCGCGCCGCGTCCCTCCGTGGTGTTCTCCGCAAAGCGAGCTATTCGTAAGCTGCGGGAAGATGCCACACGCTATGAAGGCATTGCCGCGCGCATTCAAGCACGACCCGACATGGCATTTACAAAAGCTATCCACAACCCTCCAGTCAATCCCGCGCGGAGGCGCACCTTCTACGGCGAGGCCAGAACTGGCGCTGAGGAAAAAAGAGAGGACACGGAAGAAGCCGCAGAAGATGGCGGTGATTGCGGAGGGACAACAGACGCGCCACACATGCGTGGACGTGCACGAGGCATGGCTAGCCGTTGGGCCTCACCGCGTGGCATGGCCTGGCACGAAGATGGGAACAATCTGGATGAGGAATTTGAGGCTCAGTACTATGGCGAGCGCTGGCAGAACCAGCGGCGTCGTCCTGAGCATGCGGAGTTAAAGCGCCATTACCAACGGCACAACGTCGGTGCGAATGGCGGTCGCTACAAGGTGCCGAAATAACGCCCAAAACAAGACGATGTAAGATAAAGATGGAGAAGAAAAAAGAAATGCGGGGGGAAAGCGGATACGCTGTTGACGTGAGTATGGCGTTTCTGTTCTTTTTGTTTTCTTTTCCTCTCTCTCTCTCTCTCTCTCTTGCGGCATCGCAATCTTCACAGGTTCACAAGATTCAACACACAAAGAATAGCTATAGTAAACAAAGCAAAAGACAAAAACAAGCGTAGTTAGCAGGAAGAGGCTTTCCCCCTCCTCCTCCTCTTCCTCATTCTCCGTCGTGCGGAACAGAGCAGCCAGTCCAAGCCACTCAACTGGTGCTCTCCTTCTCTGTGAGCCACGCGTGTTGCGCAGCTCATGACATGGCTCTTCTCACTCTCTCTGTGCCTCTACCTCACTGCTCACTCCTCTCTTACCCTACTTTCTTCTCATGATCGGATATTGTCTCAAGTCAAAGGAAAGATCTTTTTGTTGTTGGTGTTGCTTTCTTTCTTTCTTTTGTTTTTGTTTTTTTTTCTGTCTTTACGGATCGTGCTCATCTGCGCACACTAATGCTGCGTCGCTCTGTCCTGCACGCGTCCGCGCCGAACACGGCGGCGGCCTCAGCCTCCACCCCTTCTCTTCTCGGCTACCCCGTTCGTCGATCTGCCGCGTCTGAGATGCTGTATGGCGGTGTCCGCCTGCGTCACCTTGCAGGCCAGCCATTTGCACTCCACAAGATTCGCAGCGAGACGATGCCCTCCCCGTCGCTCGCGCGTGAGCGGCACGATTTGGGTCTTGAAATGCAGCTCCCTGCGGACGTGCCAGGTGGGTACGGAAATGTGAACATGGCCATTCAGCGGCAAGTAGCACCAGGCATGGAGACGGAGGTCAGTGGTGGAGACGAGGCGGGTGCGCCGCGCTGGAATATGGGTGATTTCTTTGGCCAGCTGCACCACCCCGAGCGTCATCACAACTCGTCGCTGCCGTACAGCACAGGAGACACAAACAATGTTATGGGTCTGCGTCTGTTTCCGCTGAACATGCACGCGCGGCTCCGCACAGATGGTGTTCGCATTCGGACCCAAGACTGCCTCGAGCGGCTGCGAGATGGGCAGCTGTGCCAAGACGTAGGCATGCCCGTGGAGTATCCCTTGCCGCTGGCAAAGCGCTACGCCTACGCCCAGCTCCGCGACGCCAAAAAGAGAACAGGCTCGGCAAGTCGTGCAGATGCAAACGTCACTCACCTGCGTGGCGCTGGGTATCACCCCGCGCCGAAAGATCTCTCCATCTTCACGCGCCCTATTGACCGCATGGAAGCGCATTCTCGCGGCACCACCGGCACAGACACACACGTGGCGCTCTCCAACGCCGGCAGTCCGTTACCCTTCTACGTGAAGTCATCCGCCGCGGCGCGACCAGCGCGCGGCAGCGCGTCTGCTTCTTCTTCTTCTTCGACGATGACGGTGTCAGCCTGGGCGTGGAAGCCTCTTCAAATGATGAAGCCCATCACGCACAATTGGAGTGCCTCGATGCGTAGCAGCGGTGTGCGTGGGCCGCACATGCAGCTGTTGCAGGAAAGAATCGACCAAAAAGGTTTTGGCTGGAAGCGTAAGTCGCGCTCGCTTTGGCAACAGGATATTGCGACGGCAGGCTTCCGCCCGCATCGCTATTTCTAATCTCTCTCTCTCTCTCTCTTTCTCGCAGAGAAAAGGAAAAGAGGAGGACGGGACTGTTGTTGTTCTTCATGTTTTGTTTATTTCGTGGTTGTTCTGTTCGCAGTTGTAGGCCGTCTCTGTACGTGACTGTGTGAAGAAGGGTAGCCGCGTCGCTTTCTTTTTCTTCTCCCTTTCTCGACCACGTCACCCGCCGTTATTGTTGTTGATTTTGTTGTTACACACCCCTGCCATGGTGATGCAAAAAAAAAAAAATGAAAACAAATAGTTCAGCGATATCAAAGAAAAGCATGTCGTTTTGTACCAAAAAAAAAAGATGGGAGAGAGAGAAACCACTGTACAGAGGAAGAAGTGGGGCATGATGAATCGCAAATGTGTGCTAATTCAATACATGTGATCCCGGTATTTTCTCACGTAACACGTCTTCCTTTCGGTTCTCTTTGTTGCTGCCTGTTTTTTTTTTTTGTGTGTGTGTGTGTGTTTCCAATGTACCTTTTTGTTTGGAGTGGAAATGTGCACATATTCATCATGAAGACAGCACCATCATCCTCCCTCTCGCTGAATGCGCAAAGAGAAAAACTTACCACGCGCTCACTTCATTCTCTCTTCTATCTCCCCTTTCTTCATCTCTCCATCTGTTTATTTGTTTGTATTGCATCACTTAATGCAATGGATTCTTATCTTGAAGCGTAAGAACACATTGTTGTGTCTCGCTTTTTTTCCACCCGTCGAAGCTACCTTCCTTACACACAAGTGGCTCTTCGTCTTCTTCATTTCTTTTTTAAATCTCTCCAAGCTACATAGTGTGCACCATACTTGTAACTGCACATTCACTTGTTCTTTGTTTTTGTTTTTTGTTTTTTGTGTTTCCCACAAGTTAGTTTTTACAGACAAGTACAAGCACCGTCTTTTTATAGCTTTCTCCTCCCACATATCGAGACAGCTAGTGCACCTTTGAAAAAGAAAAAAACTGAGCTCTTGACTTTTGAAGATAGTCACTTGTTTTCTTTTTTTTTTGTTATTTTCTGTCTTTACTACTTTGGGTTTCTATCGCTTGGTCTCCTCACCTTTTTTGCGTAATCTTATTGGCTCCTTTTCCCCAATTTTTTTATCGTGAAGTTCTGACGATTCTGTGTTGCGCGGTACAGCCTTTTTTTTTTTTAATCACCAATTTTTTAACGCTCTGCGCGTTTTTGGTTAGTGCTCAGGTGTTAACTCGAAGTTATCTGTGTGTCTTCTGCTTCTGTGACTTTGGGTAGCTACGTTGGCTCTCTCTCTCTCTCTCTCTCGCACACGCGCACGCACCTGCTTCCTCAGTAGAACTTTATCAATTTCCGAGCCTACCTGTTCACTTGCTGTTCACGCGCGCGTTTATCCAGCGTTCTTGTTTTTTTTTTTTAGTCTACTGCGCTTTCAATTCCGGTGCTGTTGTTGTTTTTTTTTCCTGTTTTTTCCGTATCGGTGAACCTCATTTTTCATCTTGCTTCGTCCTTGGAGAAAGAAGACAAAAAAAAGCCAGACACGTTCAGTACACAAATAAACAAGAGAAAAAGGTGATTCTTCTGTTCTTAACGCCATAGGAAAGAATCTCAGAAGACAAGAAAGTGAGAGAAAAGATACATTGCATTACACAAAAAAAATTCAAGTAACAAAAAAACTCCTGATCTCTCTCTTTCTATCTCTTTCTTTTTTTTTCTCTCTAAGTGAATACTTCTTTTTTTCTCTCTCTTTTTTTTTTCCACACGAGCCAAACTATCGGAGCGTGTGCCGTGTTCTTTTTTTCACCTCCACTTTGTCATTCACCGTATCGTTTTCCGACGTTGTGTCCTTTTTTTTTTCTGTTTTCCTCCGTTTTCCTTGTTTTTTTTTTATCGACTTTCGCGAGCAATATCCTATTTACAGCTTTTTTTATCCTTCCTTTTTTTGTTTTGTTTTCCTTCAAGTAAATTTAATAATTTATTCTTCCTCTCTCGACGAGTTGAAGTCAAAAGAGTGAAGAAGGAATCAAGAGCGTCACTCGACCAAGTAACTCTTTGCTCACTCCTTTTTGTTTCAAAAAGTGAACACGACAGATTTTGACAATCTTGGCTGTGTTTTCTCCTCTTTGTTTGTTTTGCCTTTACATTCACACGTTTTTCGTTTTTTTTGTTTTATATTGTTAGTAAACTCATTTGATACAAACATATAAAAACCCACAGGTGACCGTCGCAGCTCTCCCTCTTCAATACTCGCTGCTTCATTATTTTTTTTTCTGTCGCTAGTTCGTCTTTGTTTGTTGTACCTATTGCCTTGGGGGACTTCTTCAAAACAGCTTTTTCTTTCTTCTCTTTTTTTTTTTCTTGTTCCCCGTCAATCATGTATAATGCATTCTCTTCTCGTGCGTTCGAAGGGACACCCAGCACGGTGCCTTCATTTACAGTGATGCCGGCATCTCCTCCGCCATCGTGGGCTGGGACGCACACGCACACCCCACGCCGCCCTGTTCGCGCGAACTCCGCTGCCGTTCAAGCCACCAACTCTGTCCTCAAGGAGAAACTCTCACCACAAAACGCGATAATGCCCATTCCTTTCGCAGGCGTGTACACATCCTTTGTTCAGCCGTACACGCACACGCAGGCCGGCGCACCTTACACGTCAACGGCGATAACCTCGATGATGCCGTCGTATGCGCAACTTCCGCACGGGACGGCTGGGGGTGGCGCGAACACGCAGATCTTTTTTCCTCCGCAACACTCTCAAGGCCAGCCGGGAATGGGTCAAGGGTACCTAATGCCGACAGTTCCCGGTTCTTCGCTGCTGTTCGCACCCTCTAGCCCGTGCGCGGCGGAATCGCGTCTTCAGCAGGAGATCATGATGTCCTTCTTGGCCTCTCAACACGCCGCTTCTCAGCGCGCCGCGACGCAGCGCATTCCCCAGCCTTTGCCGTCAGGCCATCAACTCGCTGCCGCTCGTTCTCCTCTTGGGGGTGCCCCCGCCACGAGCTCGGCCCCGTTTCTTCTGGCAACTCCGCCGGCAATGTGGTCCTCTCCAGCGCAGCAACAACAACAACAGCAGCAGCAGCAAAGCTCACTGACGCAGCTTCCAAGTGTACTTGCCTTTTCACAATCCACTCCCGCGACGAACACGTCTGGCTCACCCAACGCAGCGCATTTATCTCCTGCTACTGGTCCTTGTATGCCGCCGTCCTTTAATGCTTTCCCGCCTTCTTCGCGCGTACAGGGTGTCGGCGAGGAGCGTCGTGCCCAGCCCGTGTTGTCTCCACAGCCCCAACAGCAACAACAGCAACAACAGCAGCCACCCATGTACGTTCTGTGCGGCAATCCCTCGTCGGCGACAGCGACGGCGCCTCTGCTCACGCTATTCTCAAATGGCGTGAACAGCAGCGCAGCGGGGTGCGGTACACCTGCCAGTACCGTCCTGGGAGAAGGGCAGCAACAGCAGCAGCTGATGCAATCGTCTGCACACTTCAGCGCGTCGGCGTCGTCCTCGCTGAGTGGTCAAGTTCAGGCGCACGGCTTTCCGATCAATCGCCTTCATCATGTTCCGAGCACGCACGCGATGCCGCTACCACACCCCACCAGCGTGTCCATGACACCGTCTTCTGGCTCCGCCAGTGTGAGTGCCACGTCGCCGAGCACCACCGCCATCGGCTCCCGCCACGTCACCGCCGCAGTGGAGGAGGGGAAATCGTTTGAAGAGGATCCCGTTCCCATCGACACCGCCAAGTGCCAACTCATTGTCAACTTCCTTTCACAAAAAATAACAAATGAAGAATTTCGCAATCTCTTCCGGCAATACGGTGATTTGTTTGAGCACGCCAGCCACATCATCTACGATTTCCGCCACGGCAAGGCCCATCATCACGCTTCGACTGCGTCCACGACGACAACCGCCAGCACCACCACTGAGACGTCAGACTGCGATGGAACAAACCCGTTGAACGGCACGCCTGCGTGTGCGCTGAAGATCGCGGAGGCCTCAGCGCAGCCCGTGGTAAACGCGCGGAGCAAAGGTTATGGATTCGTGTACTACCGCGACGGCATCAGCACCGCCGCGGCGATGCGTGAACTGAACGGCAAAGAAGTGCACGGACGACGCATCAAGGTGCGTTACGCGGAGCAGCAGCGCTCTATTGAAGATCTCCTCCTCGAGGAGGAGAAGGCACTGCTTGAGGCGTCTGTCACACACATGTTGGAAGATGACGACGACCTTTGAGTGCCGCTAGTGTTGTGGCTCATGCTCCTCCACTTCAGTGTCATATCTGTCTTTTTATTGTCTTTTTTTTTTTTTGCCTCTCGATGTGCCGGTGATAAACTACGGCCTTTTTTTTTCCGTGTTTAAAACCGTGTTTCCTCTTTTTTTCTTCCTTTTTTTTGTTTGTGTGTGTATATGTCGGCTGTCTCTCTCCTCATACTGTGTGATTTTCTCAGCGACAAGTGCTTCGTTTCTTTTCTTTTCTTTTTCAAGTGTCTTTCAAAGCGTCTTCTTCTTCTTCCTTTTTCTCCTTCTGTGATCGTCGCGTGCGTCGATGCTCCTTTCTTTTTTTTCTTTTTTTGTCGAGTGCGCCTACATTACGTTACGTTTTTTTGTGCGTTTTTTTTTTTCAAATATTAATATTTTTCTGTCTCATACTCTTCTCCCCATCGCCAATGCTTTGACGTTCTTGTTGCTGTTGATTTTTGTTTGTGAATCTGCGATTAGCTGGAATCTGAGAGTGTCTTTCAACAATTTTTTTCTCTCTCTCTCTCCTTGTCCAGTCGCTGATCAAGAGTGAGACAATGGTAGTACAACTACTCTTCAGAATCAGATGTTTTCGTGTGTTTTAGTCATGCTAAGCTCACATATAATAAAAAAACGCATTGTTATTTCTCTTTTTTTTTGTTCCTCCTTGTTGTCAAATACTACCTCAAAATCTGTGTTCGCTTTGCGTTTTTGCTCTTACTATCGTTTGTGTTGCAGCGTCAGAATCTCTTTTGTTTGTTTTCTCTCATCTTTGACGCTTTTCATTGTTCTCTCTACTTTCGCGATCTCCATTGAATGTGCTCTCTCTCTCTCTCTCCTTTTTTATTCTCATTTTTTTTCCTCTGCTCACCCTCGTGGACAGGAAAATGCATACAATCAGTGAGCTAAAGATGAAAATCTTAATAGGTGAAAGCAGATGCCGGGCTGTTTTTTTTTTTTTTTTTTTGTGTGTGTGTGTGTGTGTGCGTCTCTCTCCAAACCTAGTGTTGTTGTTGTTGTTGTTTTGAACAAAATAAAAGATAAGACAATGTGAACAAACAGAAGTTTTTTTTGCCACCTCTTTTTCGCTCCTTCCGTTGTTGATTCCTCCCATTTCCATTATTGTTGGCTCCTTCGCTTTTTATTATTATTTCTGTGCGCTAGCGTGTGCAACATGTGAACAAGGAAGAAGGGGGAAAAGGGAAAACGAGAGACTGCATGTTTCTTCTTTTTCTTTTATTATTCAGTAATAAGGACAAGACGAAAACGAACACTTTTGCTTTTTTGTTTGCCTGTGGGCACAAGGTTGTGTCTTCTTATACTGTTTGTTTGGTTGTTTTGTTTTTTAGGATTTTTCTTCTCTTTTTCCCCTTTTTTGTTTTGTTTTGTTTTTTGTTCTCTCCCTCACTTGTGTTAGTTTGCTTTCCCGCTGTTGAGTCCCTGGATGACCAATAGAGCATGTAGGTGGAAACGTCAGCTTTCACGCAAGATCAAAAAAAAATGGAATCACGAAGAATAGAAATGAGGAACCAAAATTAAAAAGAGAACGGAAAGAAAGAGTAGTGTTGTATGATTTTCGTATTCCTGTCTCTACACACTCTCTCTCACACATTTCGCGTATCCGTTCGCGTATCTCATGGCTCCGTTCTTTCTTCCGCCGTACGTCTGACTTCCGTTACTGTCTAAAGTAGCCGGGGGGAAAGGAAGAAGCGCGCCAGTGATAATGAACCGATTAGAAACAAGACAAAATTGACAAAAGGATTGGGCACGAAGTGTATGTCTATGTGTGTTCGCTGGATTACTTGCTGCACACACACACGCGTCAATACGTCAATACGTCGCTTGTCTCGTTCTCATGCGAGCAGTCTCTCCAGATTTTTTTCAAATCAATACCTTTTTCTGTCTGCCTCTTTTTCCTTATTCACAACTTCTGTTTGCTCGTTTTTTGTTGATTTTATTCATATATGCATCCACTGTTGATGTGGCCCAATATCAAGTACTTCTTTTTTTTTCCTTTCCTTTTTTCTCAAGTACTCCAAGGAGTCGCAAATACAACACACAACGAAAGGAGGGGGGAGGGAAGAAATGGAAAGGGTTCACATCCAGAGATTGTGGCAAGTGGCAGAGGATCTGTTTGATGTCCAACAAAAACCTCTGCAAGCCTTTCTCGTGCTTCATGTTCTTCTTCTTCACAGGCCGCTTGATCAGCCAGCCCAGCCTGTTCTACCATCCTCCACAAAACGACACCGCTACGTCACAGATGCCATATTTGGTCCGGCACAGACCGATGCGGCGAGTGAGGTCGATGCGAGTCAACGCATCTCATCATCATCGTCAGTGCAGCAGCCGCCTCCACATGACCTTTCGCGACCTGCTCTGCCGCCCTACTTGAAGCTAGAAGAAGCTCTCACACGAGTACGTGCGGCTGAAATGTTGCTGTGTCCTCCCACCTTAACGACGAGGGCACCGATCACGTCATCACGCGTGGGCATGAACGAGGCTCTCAGCAAGCGCGCCTCACAGGAGGCCCTCACACTCGCTGAGCAGGTCCTCGCTCCGCTACTGCCTGACAACCGAGGACAGGCCCAAGCCACATCGCGCTTGGGAGAGTCGGAGGAAACAGATGTCGCAGGCACAGGCACGACCACTTCTGCCTCCGTCGCGGCGCGATCAGCTCGATACGCTGCGGCGGATTATTACTTTAGCACGTCCAGCGTTGTCGGGCTGGCGTGGCCTGCGGAGCCGTTTTGTCTCTCGCTGCCGCCGGAGGTACGTGCGTGGGGGAGGAGAGGCGGGCGTGCTCACGATGAACACCGCGACGGCGGCGGCGATGACGCTATCCAGGTGGGTCCCTCGCTCTCCCTGTCCGTGATGCCCGTCTCTGTCGTGGTGCGTGCTTCTCTTCTTGGTGCCGTCATCGCACGCCGCACACGTCGGTTTCGCAAAGCACTCTTCCTTCTACACACCGCAGAAGCCTGGGTAGCGCACGCCTTCTTTGGGGCCTCTTCCAGCGAAGAGGCCCCAGTAGAAGGAGAAGGGCGGGCTGCGTTTCCACATCACGTTCACGTGTTATGTCTGGACTTGGTGAATCGTCTCGATGACGTCAACGCACACCGACTCGTGAACTGCCTCGTGCGTGGGGAAGCGGCAGCAGATATTTCCTCTCAAGATTTGCACAACCGCGACAGCCCAGCCTTCATCGCACTTTGCGCGGTAATCGCACGATGGATGACGTGTGAGCATCGGTGCTGCGTGCGTCTGCTGCGAGCGGAGCTGTGTCGTGTGTATCATGCCATGATCCTCAACGTACACGCCTCTCAGCTGTTGCTGGTGCAGCAACACAGCGCCGTCAGTGGCAGAGACGGTGGTCATCTCGCATCGCCGTACGCCTCCACATCGACAACGACGGCCAGTGGACAGACCGCTTCCGCTGCCGAGGCCTCACGGGGCTCCCATGACGCGCCACTGCAAGGGCTCACGAGTGCCAGTATGCGTGTTGTCTCGAGCAGCACGGCACTGATGCGGCCAGCAGGGAATGCAAAGACGGCAGCCCAGCACGCCCGGCGAGCCACAGTCGCCACACTGGATCTTCGAACACGCATGAAAGAGTACGGCGATTATCTTGCGCAGCTCCTACGATGCGCTGAACCTCAGCCTCCCTTGCTCGGCGCACCTTTCAAGTATGATGACGAAGAGGTGCGCCACGCAACGTGCCTGGTGCATGCGTGGTCGTCGGTCTTGCGCGACTCATTCATTTGCGGTGAGTTCATGATGTTGCGCAAAGAGCCTCAGGAGACATCGACGGAGCATGCACGAGACGAAGAAAAAGAAGAAAGCAGGAAAACCGGGGCGGATGCGTACGTCTCCATCCACCACACACCGCTTGAGGAGGCGACGGATGTGGTACTGCTTCACTTCAAAGCCCTTGCGATCGTGTTGGGTGAGTACTATGCGTCCACCGTTGGAAGTGCCATTCATCCTGCGAGCCATTCCCTTTCGTCGTTTTCTTTCTCTCTCGCGCGCGCAACGGAGGACGAGAATGCGCCAGGACCAGCATCGCCACGTGACGATGTAAAGACTAGCCAAGAGCAATTAAGCCTTCTTTTCGAACACGCACTCCAGCGCAGCAGATCACCTCCGCACGTGACCCGAAAGAGGCCGCGTGCGTCAGCAATTGACGAGGCCGAGTTTATCGAAGGAGACGAAGCATCCCCAGAGCCCATTGCCTCCGAGTATGAGCTGCTTTATCAGATCCTGCTACTCGGCTTCGACGGCAGCGTCGCACGTTGGCAAGCTTGGCAACACGATCAGGACGGGCGTCACGCGGAGAGCGCTCCTCGCCTGCCACACACGCCGCACTGGGTTTCTGCAGGTGTGCGCCGTGCGCTGGAGCTTCTTCTTCACCTCTACGCCACGGTGCATGGGGCCTTGTCCGACGCCGAGGCTCCTCTCCACGAGGACGGCGCGCCGGCCAAGGAGGCTGTTCGAGCATGGCCTCTCTGGTCGTTCTCTTCCCGTGTGGAGCAGCGGCTGCGCGAGCTCCTCCGCTGTGTGGATCACGTCATGTTGTCGCTGAGTCGTCGCGATGAACCTGCCTCGTCACCGTCATCGTCATCGTCGTCCGTGCCTTCTCGTGGTATCCCATTGACGACCATGGCGACACCACGCACGCAAACGTCTGACGCGCATGTGGAGATGGAGGCAACGCCCCTTGATGAGGTGCATGGCACGGGTCAACGCGCACACCAGCCTTCTCCGCTGCCCGTATCCACAGCTTGCTATGTTCAGATGCAGGAAACAGGTCCTTTTCACCAGGTGCGTCTCCTGATTTTGATGAAGATGTCTGCGCTGCTCGTGGCTGCCTCGGCGCAGATGCAGTATCTCGACCTTTGCACTTCGATTGATCACATTGTCAATGCACAGAGCTTCATGGGCGTTCTCTACAGGCACGTACAGCATGTCTCGACGTGCCGGGCAGAAATGCACATTGTGGTGGCGTGCGTGGCGCTGCAACTGCAGCTGCGCGATATCTCCGGTCAGGTACTTAGTGAAGCCCTCGCCGGAGTCGCTTCGTCCTCACACATGCCACCCTCAACAGGCGACGGCGCGCCGTCGTTAGCCACAGCAGCAGCATCTTCCACGCGGGAGCGTCTCGCCGCGGCAGCGCCACCGCCAACCTTTCTTTCGCAGCTCCGCGGTGGTGTCTTTGCGCTGGATGGCGGCGTGCAGCAGCAGCAGCAGCAACATCTTCTCTTCACAGACGGGCACGCCACCAATGCCAACGCGGCTGGCTCTTCAACGCCTGTCTTGCTCGCCGATCTCCTCCACGATGTCGGTCTTCCTCTGTTTCACCTCGTCGCTGCGGATCAGGCGGCTCAGGAAGGGTTTCTCTACACGCACCCCGCTACGCGCCTGCTCGTGCGTCTGCTGCAGGCCTACGCCACGTACCAAGCCGCCTCGTCCAGTGCGAGTCGCCTTGACTTGCCTCACACGGCGCACACACACGCACCCGCTCCACGCGCCGCTTCGTCAGATGTCGACGAGGACGATAAAGACGATGAAGATGTCCGTGAGCGTGTGGCACCGTCGTGGTCGGCGGGGCTGCCTACGTGGCGGCCTCTCGCCACGACGCAGCGTCAGCGGTGTGCCACTGCCTTTCATCGCATGCTGACTCCACTCGTCGCTGCCTTTGATCAGCACGACACGTTCGACGATGAGGACGAACAGACAACAGAGAGACATGTTGGTGCGTCATGGCCATCGGCCTGGACACCAGCCAATCGTGTGCTCCTTCTCCTTCTTCGTGGTCTGTGGTGCCTGACGGAAGACCGTGATGAGTTCTCCGCACGTCGAGCCTTCAAGAGAGCGGCTCAGATTGCGAAGCGCAGTCTTGGCATGCTTGACGGACTCACCGCCGACGCATTACAGTGGCTCGCAACGGCGGCTAAGCTGTCGGATTCCATGAACACGACGACATCGATGCCGATGAGCCCTTCGCAGACACGCACTCGCCAGCTCGAGATCGTTGCGACGCAGGTGGCGATGCGGTGCAGTGCGGCAGCGCTCTGGCGCGTGGCCGAAGCACGTTCAGACGAAGCGGAGGACAACGCCCGTGTCAGCCCAGCCGGCGCGGACTGTCCGGAAAGTGGTGAATGTCTTGATTTTGAACTGGTGACCAATGATGTGTGTGCCCAGTGGCGCCGCGCTGTGCAGGACGTGTGCGGAGCGGATGTGCTCGTGTCCGATGACGCCGGCAGCGCAGGCGGTGAGTTGGAGAGGTCCATGTTGGCCTTCAAGCGGCGCAAGCTGCTCGTTGCCGCTGTTACTTTTTTGCCAGGAACAGCCAGCTACGCACGCCTGATTTAATCTCGTTGGCGAGCGAATCAAAACGGGAGAGAAAACTGTTTGAAACACAATGAACACACATGCATTTGGCCTCTATACCAAACAATGATGACACACACACACACACACATACACAAAGAGATGTCCTTTATATTCTAGGTCACGCTCAGAGGCTACTTGCACAATCAGAACAAAAATTTTAAAAGAACAGAAAAAGAAAACGTGGAAAGCGGAAAGCTCTCATTTGTGGGGGGGGGGGCTACAGTTGCTCAAGCGCATTGAAAGGAGGATTGTTGAGGCGCTAATCGGATATTACATCACGTGCTCCTTTATCCTCTTTCCAGCAGGAGAAAGAGACCCAGGAAGCGGTACCCTCCAGCACCGCGGAGCTCACCTTTTGTGAGATCGTGTCCATTTTAAGGCACGTGATGCTCTCTTTTTTTTTCTTTACGTTTCAATTTCTTTTCTCTTCTCCCGACATTCTCACGTTTCCTATTCACATCTCTCTCTCTCTCTCTCGTTCGGTTGAGCTCATTGATACAAGGAACGCAAAAAAAAAAGGAGAAACGAGTCAATCGAATCAAAAGTAGCTATTTATTTATTTGTTGTCGTTCTACTTTTTTTTGTATTTTATTATTATTCACACACAAGCACACACTCTTTTTTTTTCTCTCGCTTTTTGAAGCTGCGTGCCCTTTTTTTCTTCTTCTTCTTCTTTACCACCACAATCATCACTTCACCTGCGTCGCCATGTTCGAGAGCAACCTCATTTCCCAGATCAACACACAGTCGAAGCTGCCGACTTTTGTGGAGGTGCAAGTTGTGCAGAGCCTCAACGCGTCTCTCCGCAAGGCGTGTCAATTTGTACACGTTCTCATCGCCGAGAAATCTGATATCGCGGCACGCCTGCTTCCTTACGATGATGAGCTGTACCTTGTTGGGTCCGCGCTCATTGAACGCTTACTCATCTTTCACGCCGACACAACTTTCACGGAGCTGATGTTCGGCTTACGACGCGGCTCCCTCGTCGGGCCCGCCGCCCGTGGACCACGCGCTGCGCTCGACATGCACTCGCTCACAAGCTGGTTGAAGAAGCTCCGCTGGTGGGTGCTGGGTCCGCGGCCGTCGATACTGCCAGAGGAGAGAGCGATGCGTTATGTGAACGATGGCCCTGCTGCGGCGAGTTCTCCAGCCGCCTCGTGGGGTGGGGGAGAAACAGGTGAAAAGCGTAGTGGTGCCGTCGCGGCGGGCGATGCGCTGGCCTCGGCAGATGCCGCGCCGCTCGCTAGCGAACCGTCTCTCGCAAGTGATCTTGTGGCGCCAGAGGCGATGTCCGATCTTTCCGCGGAGGAGCTGCTGCACACCAGCCAAGCCTCCTACGGTCATCTCCGCTTCCGCCCTCTGACCTACAAGCGGAAGCTGATCTCGCTTATTCTCCTCACGTTGAAGCCGTACTTGGAGAAGAAGATGGCAGACTGGTACGCTGCGGAGACGGATGATAGCGAGGACTCTGTCACGTATCGCGAGGCCTACGCACGCCGCTACCCCAACCGCGCCTTGGTGAAGAAGTTCATTGCCACGTACATGTACCCCACGTACTATGTCCTCTCCAGCGGATCAGACTTCCTCTATCAGATGTGTTACCTTCTCGAGCTAACACCGTACACGTCCGCGTGGCATCGCATCTTTGGCATTGTACTTCGCCGCGGCACAGCCGACGACAACCTGGCCGCGACCTCGCCAAACGCCAAACGCGCGCTTTTGATGGCGCGTGTTCTTCTTCTTCTGATCTTCTTCGGCTTCAGACTGCTTGACCTCTCTCGCAACTCGGACGTCATCTCCAGCGCAGCACGATCAGACGGCACCGAGACGCTGCCTATTCCTCCACCGCCGCAGTGGGGTATCGACAATCGCCCTGGCACAGCTGGCCCTGTCATCTCTCGTCGTGGCTCATCGATGAACCTGGCTGTGAACCCCGCTGCCGTTCAAGAGAGCTTTGAGAACAACACGCCCGAGCCAGGATGTTGTCCTGTGTGCAAGCGCCGTGTCACGAATGCGGCGGTGTGCACGGCAAGCGGTGTCGTCGGGTGCTATCCATGTTTGCAACAGCACATTCGCGAGCACAAGAAATGTCCTGTCACTCTGAAGAGCGCCACGGTGGAACAAATTCGACGCATTTACGAGAGCTAAACAACTCGGATCACTCATACATGGGCATGTGTGTGCGTGTGTATGTGTGTGTATGTCTATTGTTGCCTGCCTGCTGGGGCGTCGGGATCTTCGCTGATGTTGCTAGTGGTGACACACAATTATAATCAAAAGAAAATTGAGTCGAGCTCTTTTTTTTGTTGTTGTTGTACGTGTAAGCCTGTGTTTTTTTGTACACACACACTATTATTAGTTACGGTATTGCTGTGTGCGCTTCTTCAAGGCGTTAGGGCTGTTTTGTTTTGTTTTTCTTTCGGTGTGGACGTGTTGTTGTTGTTCTGCCTTTATCGTAACGTGCCTTATTTGTGTTGGTTCAACTCGGATGCGCGTGTGTTTTTTTTTTTTTGTTTGTGTGTGTGTTATACTACTTCTTTTTTTTTTTTTTGCCAGCGGTGTTGTCGCCGTCATTTGGTGTTCACATCCGGGGGTGGTTCGCTACCATTCTCAAAAGTATAATTGTCATTATGCACATAATGAAGTACATTCCTGTCTCACCAGCAAACACAAGCACACGCGAAAAAAAAAGAGAGAGAGAGAGATTTTATCTCGTTGTCTTTATTTCTATCCTCACATCACTGCACAGCAGAATTGCAGGCAGCCAGTGAATCCACTCGTACTTTGATACCTTTTGGGCGTGCAGACGTTACTCTGTGGATCTACTAGTATGTTGTCCTCCACCGCGAGCCCACGTGGGCTTTGTGTGTATTTGTGACGACCTTCGAGTGTACCTCTTCAAATCTCTTCATACTTCCTCCCTTTCTCTCTCTCTCTCTCAACACCGTGGATTGTGCGTACATAATTACCTTTCTCTTTAAGTGTGTCTCCTCTCTTTTGTTGTTGCTATTGTTATATCTTTTTTTTCCGCCTTTTTCTTCTCCCCGCTCCTCAGCGGAAAGAAAGAAAACAAAAAGGAGTAAAAAAAAAAGGGGGAGAAAAGAATGGGTGGTATCAAGGGAGGTGTAGGCAGCTTTCTCCTCCGCCGATCTGCGGCGAAGAGTGTTCGCCAGAAGCACTTCACAGGCCCACAATTCAACAAGCGCAAAGTGTTCCATTTCCCAAAGGGTCAGCACCGCATGCACAAGCGCGACGCCCCGGCACGACAGTACTCCGCCAGCCCAACGCAGCAAATCGAGCACGCACGCTACAGCCATCTGCCTGGAGACGCTCGCACACGACCCTCAGAGGACTTTACGTTTCAAGCCCGTGTCGACAAGGCCATGTACGCGTGGGAGAAGAAAGGATCTCTGCAGCTCCATCAAGTAGGAGGTAAGAAGGAAACGTTTGTGTGTTACCGATGTGGTTATCCCGTTCGGAGCGCTCTTGTTGCCATTAAAGATGATAACTGGGATTGGCGCATGTGCTACAGCTGCTACACGGCGACGCTTGCGAACGGTATGGAGAGGAATACTTAGTGTATTCCCCGACTCTAAAACAGGAGATACGAAACTATGTTGAAAGGGAAAAATAAGACCGTGGTTGATTTGATTTTTTCTCTCTACCCTCACCGTGCTGGCGGTGTGTTGTTGTTGTTGTTGATTTTTTCTTCTTTATTGCTCTTCCTTCGCACTTTCTTTTCCTTTTTCTTCTCCCTGTGCACACGCACAGAATTGGATTTTCTGTCAAGGGAAGATCTCCTCCTCACAGCATTACTCAAAATAAATTCATTTCACGACATGTTAAAACTTGCTCATAGTGTGCGCTGCACGCGAGAGAACACACGTCCGCACAGACACACACACACACAACAAAAAAAAAGCTTAATTCGCTCTTGACCACATTCACAGAGTCTATCTGTGTGGCAAGTTTATGTGTTGAAGCACGCGCCTTGGTGTCATCGTGCCATCAAGTCGTCTCACAACGACACCCGCAGCACTCGCTATCATCACGCGTTGAGATGACCATGCGCGTTCGTCTTGACTGGTCTCAAGCACACACGCACCGATCAAATCTCACCTCTCTCTCTACCCCTTCTGTTCTTTTTGTATTTTTTAATGATCTGACTATTTATTATTATAATTACTTTCTGTGAAACGGTTTTCAGAGCCATCCTTTTGGTGTTGGTATTGTTGTTGTTGTCTTTCTTTTCGCTTCTTTTTTTGTTTATTTGTTTTCGTCTTTCAGCGGTCTCCAAGCATGCGTGGAGGTCTTCGCGGCGGTCTTCGTGGCGGTCGTGGCGCCCGCAGAACACCAGGTCGGGGACATGGACGTGGCGGAAGTAGCAGCCGTGGCGGAGGCGGTCGTGGCGGAGGCGGTCGTGGCGGTAACTTCGGCGGACGCGGCGCGAGCGGACACGCGCGGGCAAATCGAGTTGGTGTAATGCGTGGAAACTCTCCACGAGGTCGGGGACAACAGCGCAACATGCGCGGAGGTGGTGCTGGCCGCAATACCCGCGGCGGCGGCGGCGGTAACAACCGCCAAGGCGCGTCTGGCTTCTACCGGGGTGGACGTGGAGGACCGAGCATGTACCCGGGCCTGCCTGAAAGTCACGCCGCACATTCCACCGCCGTGCCGCCCTTCTCCATCCCCAACATGGATCTCGACATCGCCAATAGCGATCAACTCAGCATGCGTCCCGAAGGCATCAATGAAAAGCAAGACGATGTGATTTGCCATGTTGCCAAGTACGTTGTCTACTCGTGCGATGGTGCCAAGTATCAGATGCGCCTGCGCCAGCGTACACGGCACAACCCATACTTTGCCTTCATGGACTCGCGTCATCCGTACAACACCTACTACGCTTATCTCATGGAGTCCTATCGATATTGGAAAGCACGAGAGGAAGAGGGCGGAGGCCTCCTTGACGAGGGAAACATGATGGCAAGCGAGGCCGCCATGCCCATGATTGGTCAAGGTGTGGAGAGCTACGGCATGTACGGACAGTTTAACGAGATGGGTGTTGTGGGTGGTGGTGCAGAAAGCTTCACCGCGTCCTCGTCGTCGGCGATGCTCACAGGAAGCGGTGCGCAGACAGGGGAGGCCGCGAGCTGGCACAATCAAGACAGTAGTCCCCACGACGGTGCCGTAACAGCCAGTGCTGAGAACGTGAACGCTGTGACTCCCAGCCACGGCGCACAGTCAAATGAAAACGGCGATGACGATGAGGACGAAGATGTTGATGACGATCAGTACGAGATGGTGATGGTGAATGGCGTGCCAACACTGGTGGCGAAGAGTGCGTAGACTTCTGCATTTGATTGTTCTTCTCAGTTATGCTGTCCGCCGTTTGTACTTTTTTTTTTGTGTGTGTGTTTGTCGTTCAGAATAAGGTGTGATGTCACTGTCACCCAAACACACAAGAAGAAGAACGGTGAGTGAATGCTAAGTGTGTGTCCTGAAAACAAAACAAAAAATAAAAACAAAATACAATAAAGTCAAAAAGGCTCAGCATGACCTGAGTGGGGAGGGCATTGGCGCGGATGCACGTGAATGCGCCTGTGGCAATCGCGCTTCATTGTATTGCGACCTTTTCCTTTTTACTTGGTTTGAAGCCGACGCTATTCTTTTCCCCTCGCACTGCGCTTCTCTTTTATTTTCTGAACAGAGAGCGGAAAGTAACAAAGTGATTCGTGTGTGGGTGTGTGTGTGTGTGTGCGCGGGAGAAAAAAATCAAGTGTGAGTGCGTTATATGCAGCTCGGTGTCAGAGACACATTGCAGTGAATGCTTCGACCAAGTGATTCTTTCAATCCTACGCAAACTTCTTCATCTCTTGCTCTTCTCTTTTCCTATCATTTCCTCTTCTGTTTGTAATCTATGTTTTGAATTTTCGTTGTGTTTATTTTGGAAACGACAACGTGTCCACGCGGAAAAAAAAAAGAAAGCAAGACTAAAGCCTTCACATCTCTTTTCGTCTCCCCCTTCCCCCTCCCCTTCCCCTCAATCACCAGCTTCGAATCTTCTTTTCAAATAATTTATTTAGCGACAAGAACCATTTTCGAGCAGAACAACAACTTAAGCACGTAAATCAAGAAAATGGGTTGCTGTGTTTGCATCTCTCAGTCCGAGGTGGGTATCATCGAAACATGCGGCAAGTTCACCGGTCTCGCCACCCCTGGTTGTGTCTGTCTTCTCCCGTGGTCAAAGGTGGTGGATCGCCTGACACTGCGCCTCGTCGAGCACACTTGCTCTTTGGAATCCAAAACAAAAGATAACGTCTTTGTTTTTCTTAAGCTGACGATTCAGTTTCAGATCATTCCTACCCGCGTGGATGCCGCGCACTACAAGGTGAAGAACCCTCACCAAACCATGGAGGACCTGATTCTCAACTCGGTGAGAGCTAAAATTCCGCTTTACAAATTGGAAGCGCTCTACGTGGAGCGCGGCACCATCTCCCAACAGCTCAAGGACGAGGTTGACGGCCTGATGGAGGAGTACGGCGTCGAGATTGTGTCCGCATTAATTTCCGACATTGAGCCCGGTGCGGAAATCACCAAAGCCATGGATGACATTCAGCGCCTACAGCGAATGCGTGTGGCGACTGTCGATGAGGCGGAAACGAAGAAGCTTCGCCGTGTCCGTGCCGCCGAGGCGCAGTGCGAGTCACGCCGACTGGCCGGTGAAGGTCTGGCAGAGCAGCGAAAGGCCATCGTAGCGGGCCTGATGCAGTCCATTGGCGACGTCTGTGAGGAGGTGCCAGGGCTGACCAACGTGGATGCCACGAACATGCTGCTCATGAACCAGTACTACGACACCCTGACAGAAGTGTCCCGACAGAGTAAGTCGTCGGTGATGGTGCTGGAGACGAACGGCGGGCTTGAAAAGGTAGCACAGCAGCTGAAGAAGGGCGTCACGGAGATGATGCGTTAGGTCATTGAGCAGATAAAAAAAAGAATTTCAAAAAGGTTTTAAAAAAGCACAAGTGAAGCAAGCGATACTTGACTGAGTGCTATCTTTCTTTCATCTTCCTTCTTTTTTTTTTCTTTCCTGTTTTGCTGCTTTTTTCCATCTGCTCGTTGTCGAACCCACCAAGTCTATATACCAGTGGAGGTTGCGTGCGGAGACGTGAACAGGGGTGTTAGTTTAAATGGATATTGCTTCTTCTTTTTTTTTCTTTTTTCGTTCCCCAATTCGACCAAGTGCTTCTTCCTTTTTCTTTTCTTTATCTCTCTCTCTCCAGTCCTTTTCCTTTCATCCCCGCCATGCACGCACTCTCGTATTAAGCATTTGAACGTGAACTCTCACATACCCATTTTACGCTTTACAGCAATGACTTGTTGGGTGAGTGTGTGTGTTCTTTTTTCTTCTTTGAATGCTGCTTTTGTCTTTCTACAGACCAGCATGCCTTAGTCGACCTTGAAGCAACCGCAATGCCAAGCAAAGATTTAGCAATGAGATAAACCTGCGTGTTTTGACTTTTTTCTCCCCCCCCCCCCCCTCCGTTCTTCTCTTTCTCGCAGGCCCTCCTATCGCTTTTATTTTCTTGCTTTTTTTACTGCAATTGCAGTTTTCTCGTTGCTCATCGCTTTTTGCTATTGTTGCTGTTTGTGGCTACACTGACTAATTTGGTTCACCATTGCACCGCAGCCACGCTGACACACGTCACCGTGTATATGTGTGTGTATTGCTTGCTTTCTTAACGAGAACCAGAATGCTTTCAAACCAACTTCATACCTCTCTACCTCTCTCTCTCTCTCGTTCATCAACTATAAAGATTACGTGGTGAAACAAACGCTAGAGAGGGAATGGAAGTGTGAGTAACAAATGGATACTGGGTGCCACATTCCTCATGTTTGCTTTATCTTCGTTACTTTCATGCTTCTTCTTTCTTTCTTTCTTTTTTTGTTGTCCTTCCTGTTTTGTTTGTTGTCATGTTTGTTCTATTTTCTTGTTGATCAAATTTAATTCAAAAAAAAAACCTAGACGTAATTGTGCACATGTTCACGACATGCACAGAAAGTACAGAGGTGATGAAACATGACGAATAAGAAAGAGGAATGGGAGGTGTTCACGGGCACATTCGAGGGCAGTAATCACGCCTCGGTGTGTGTATGTGTGTCTGTGCACGTATCGTGACTAGCTGCCTTCTCACCTCTCTAGACTTATCAGAGCAGCTGTTTTGCGTTGAATGCATGCTTGTGTTGCTGTTGCATGGGGGAAACAGAGGCGCACATGTTCTGGTATTGTTGGCGTTGTCGGAAATACCGTCGCAGAGATTAGCACTACAATAGCACATCTATCCTCTCTATCCTCTCTCTCTCTCTTTCTCGCTGTATCTGTGCATCTCCATATCTCAAGAATTCTCTTTTTTTGTTTTTAAATCTGAAGGTACACAAAACCACACATACACACACTCGTAAAGCGCTCTAAGTCGGAAGAGCACCTCCAACCCAGAACAAAAGTCAACCCTTCGCTTACTTCACGAACTTCAAAAGTACACAGCAACCACAACAACATGAGCTGCTGCTGTTGCTTTTGCGTCTCCTCCTACCACGTTGGTATCATCGAGAACTGCGGTAAATTCAGCAGTACCGCCTCGCCTGGTTGCGGCTGCCTTGTCCCGTGCTACTCCAGTCTCCGCGCAGAGGTGCCTCTGTGTCTGCAGATTGCTGTGGTCTCTGTGGAATCCAAAACAAGTGACAACGCCGTGGTGACCGTGCAAACACGGCTTCACTACCGCGTCGTTGAAGATCGCGCAGTGGATGCTTTCTACCGATTCACGAACCCCTCCGAGCAGATTGGCAGCTTCGCGGCGGCTATTGTTCGTGGTGAAGTGCCAAAGTACACATTGGACGAGCTCTTCCTCATGTCTGACCAAATCAAGAAAACGGTGGAGACGGAGCTGACCGAGAAGCTGTTGCAATACGGCTTTACGTTGGAGGCCACCCTCCTCACCCGCATTGACCCCTCCAATGATGTCAAAAAGGCTATCTCAATGACGCAGGTCAACGCGTACAGACGCACAGCCGCCGAGCACGAAGCAGAACTGAATAAAATTCTGAAAATCAAAGACGCTGAAGCCGATTACGAAGAGAAGCGGCTCAGTGGTCTTGGTCTGGCACTCGAGCGTAAGGCGATCATGGCAGGTCTGAGCAGCTCCATCGAAGGCTTCGTCGACAAAGTTCCCGGGATGACGGCCCGGGACGTCATGAACCTGCTTCTTCTCAACCAGTACTTTGACTCGATGAAAGAAATGGGTGCGAACCCGCAGAACCGCATCGTGCTGTTGCCTGGTGGCGAACAGAGCAGTGGCATGTTGGACATGCTCACAGGCCAAGTGGCCTCACAAGATATGAAGTAAAGCGAAAAGAGTAAACGTAATTAACAACGACAAAAGAAAAGGAAAAAAGAGCGATTCGACTCATTCGTCTGTTGTTGTTGTTGTTTCCTTGTTCGTTCTTTTGTCTTTGCTGCACATCTGCATACACCCGCATTATTCGCGTATTTATACCCGTTGCTGATGCTGCCGTTTTAGCACTCACTGCTCTTGCCGTCTTCTCATATTGCTTTCTTGTTGCTCCGCTCCACACACACCCGCCCCCCCCCCCCCCCACACACACGCACGCCAATTCGAGTGGGTCTTGCTTCTTCCTTTTCTTTTTTTTCTCCCTCCATTGTACTCCAGCTCTTCTTGATGATCTCTGAGGTCATATGCGCACCACAGCACTCACTTAAAATACACTCAAAAAAAAAGAGCAAAAAAAAAAGAGCGGGAAACGATGGCTTCTCAGCAAAGTTCACCGCACTTGTAGGCGCGCTCATCGCTGATGTGAATTTCATCTGACCTTTCATTATCCCTCTCTTTTTCTTTGCCGGTATGTCGCTATGTGTGTGTGTGTGTGTTCGTAGTTGCGAGTCATGAAGGCTGATTTGATACAGTGTTGCTGTTTTTCTTCTAAGTCGCAGTGATTCTCTATTTTCATGCTTTCTTTTCCATGTCGTGCATTCTCTCGTGTTGAACGCACACATTTGCTTTTCTTTCTCTTTTCCTTCTTCTCTCGTTTTCATGATTAACGAATACCTTTCTTGTTCTTTGGTTTTCTCAATCAAAATCCATATCCCCGCATTAGCTGATGAAATTGATTTTGACGTTGTTGATTGTTTGTTGCTTTCACTCGTGTTCTTTGTTTTGTTTCTGTTGGCATCCTCTTTCCTTCCTTCCTCTCTCTCTCTCGTTCTTACCACCTCAACTGGGTCTGCACTTCATCACTTCCGTACAGGTGTTTACTCCCTGTCTGACAGAGAGAAACAGAAAACAAAAAATTCAAACTTAGCAGTCGAATTGAAATTCCAGTCACTGCTCGTCGCGCAGGGGTGAATACCGGTGAGTCACATGGACAGAATTGCGACCTCACCAATGCGCACTCTTACAGAACTGCAACACACACGAGAAATGTGTTTCTTTTGTGGTTTCGACCCCTGGGAAGGAAAGACTTGCCTTCTTTCTTCCAGTGGGAGCAGACACGCTTTTCTCGATGCTCTTGTTCTGTGTTTCCTATTCTAGTGACTCGTGTGGTCGCGAGAGGTGCTCCCGCTCGCGGTGTTTTGATTCAGCCCCTTTGCACTAGCGTGCTGCACTCATTCATACTTCTCTTCACATCACGTTATCATGTCTTCTTCATATTTGTTTTCTCACTCGGTTGTACTGATGCTGTTGCTGTTTCTATGTGGTGTTTGCACCAGGCTTGACGGTTCACAAGTGTTGTTGTTTTTGTTTCATCTTATTCCTCACCTTTTTTTCCTTTGAAAATTTACGTTCAGTGAATTTACCCACACAGACACGCCAATACTGAAAAGAGAAATAGATATATATATAGATTATTCTTATCAGATCATTTAAAAACAAACATGTTTTTCTCTATTGACCATGCTGTGCCTTTGCACGAGTGGGGCCTCTCTGGTTTGCCGCACGCAAACGTGTCTGCGCTGTCAAGCACCACAGAATGCGACCTGCTTTCTAATTCAGCCCTACATGCACGTCTTGGACACGGCAGTTTTGGCACCGTGGTGGAGATTCGTAGTCCTCGCTACACGCACCGCTCATGTGCAGCCAAACTTTTTCAGAATCTTCCCTTTTCACGCGAAGACGTCAAACAGGCACTCGCACGTGCACATCACGAACGCTCTGTTGTCGGCCCCACGCTCATTTCCCCCGAGGAGGAAGATGAGATTGGCAGTGAAGACGATCGCATGCGGAGCAGTCGGCTTCGATTGTGGAAGATCACGCGCGAGGCTGCCATGCTTCATCGCGTTTCTCCACCGTGTGCGGCAGCTTTAGGCGGTTCACGGCATGTGCTCACGTATTATGGTGTGTGTGTCACTGAGCATGACAAGAGGACGGCAGTCCGTTCTTCCCCGATCGTCTCAACGATCGGTCTCCTTTCCGAGTGCCTTCACGGCGGTACGCTCCCAACATTTGTGCGTCATGTTTCGGAAACAGCGTCGGCACCCCTTGCCGCCATTCACATCATGACATGGTTTAGTCAGGCTCTTCAAGCCCTCGCCTACCTTCATGACGAACAGAAGTGCTTGCATCGCGATATCAAGCCCGCCAACCTGCTGATGCGCCTTGCCCACGTGCGCACGCAAGCGTGTGAAAATGAAGAAATGCCAAATTGCGTCGCGTTCTCGATCACCGCAGAGAACCTTGACGGTGCAGAGGTAGTGCTTTGTGACTTTGGCGAGTCCGTGGCCCTCTCTTCTTTGCATGGCGCACACCTGCAGAGGTCAGAGGAAGCGAAACGCGACGAAACCCTTCATCCCCTTCATCCCCCTTGCGCGCAAACAGAACAGACTTTTGACAAGACCGCAGCTGCCCACACAGAGGCAGAAACAGAAGCAGCGGCATCCATCACGATGAGGACTGTCGTGGGCACCGAGGGCTACTGTGCACCGGAAGTCGCAAGTGCGTGGGGGTGCGGCAGTCACAGCTCATACGGCCGCCCAGCAGATCTCTGGAGTCTTGCGGCCTCTTTTTACGTTCTTCTCGTTCAAGGCCCCGCCGCGTGTGCGCATGGTATGGCCGCTCTTCTACGCTCAAGTGCAAACCAGCCAGGCAAGCCGCGATGCGCGCTTGCGTCGCCTGCACACAGTGACGAAGATCAGAGCCGCCGCGGTCCTCCCCCTTCTCCTCATGAGGTGAATACGATGAATACACACGTGGCGACGCTCCTCATCGCCTGCGGGGCGTATCCCTCACTGCAGACACTCTTCTCAGATTCGGGTGCGCCGGCCGGCAAGAGAATCTCTCCATTTGAAGCAGAAGAGTGCTCTTCTTCTGGCGGCACACCGGCGCGCAGATCGACGCGGCTGCCAACGCGGCCGTGGTCGTGGGCGCCTTCGCAGACCGAGCACGGTACGACGAGCGACGACGCACACGGTCATACAGAAGATGAGGACACATATACGTCAACCAGCACGATGACTGTCAATGAAGTAAATCCGCTTGGTCTTGTGTTGTCTCCTTCTCTGATATGCAGTGCTGCTCCTGCTCCTCCTTCTGATGTTGCTCTCGAGGTGCGGAAGAGATGGTGTCAGCGCGTACTTGACATTGAAGGCATGTCTGAACACCTTGCTACGCATCACGGTGGTAAAAAAAACCAGCGCACAAGCCGTGCGCAAGGCGTGATGGAGGCAACCTTTTCAGGCGCTTCTCTCTTGAGCGACGTACAGACACGCCTGAGCGCGGCCTTCATGAATGCGGTGGATGCCCTCATGTGCGCAGACCCACGGCAGCGCCCCTCCGCCCGTCAAGCGCTCACCCGCTTCGCCAGCTTGCATGTTCATTGCGGCGGCGTCACCGTTGTCAAGACAGCCCGCGATGACAGCTGCGGAGACACACACAAGCCCTATACACGCCTCCCTATCTGGAGCGACGCGCATGACTTTGTTTTGAGTCTTGTCGTCGCGCACAGGTACATCGCGTGGCCGGAAAAGACGATCTGTTCTTCAGCAGCCGCTGCGATGTCGGTGTCTGAGCATGAAGTCAAGGTGTGGCGCATGCTGAAAGACGCCTCATTGCCTTGGGTTTTGGCCACGGGCACGCAGGACTTGTCTTGTGCCGCACTCTGGTTCCGTTCACCCTGTGTTCGCGCGGAGAGTGAAGCAGCGGCTCCACCACCATCATCGCGCCTCTCTGCTTTTCTTTCTCATCGCGCGGATTGTTTGGAGAATTCACACGTGCTGCTGATCACTGTGGGATGGCTTTGCGTAGTGAAAGATGACGAACAGATGCTAGGCACCGCTGAGGCATTGGAGCACACCTTGGCCGAGCGCATTCGTGTGCGATGTGGCGAGTGCACGGCGAGCGACGTGGCTTGGAGTGCAATGTGGACATCAGAAAAAACAGAGACTTCTGCGCATGTAAACGCACCTTCGCAGACGCTGCTTGGCAGTGGCGTGCACGTCTCGGCTGTGGCAGCCGATGCTGTTGCGGCACGTCACGCCTCTGAGATGCTCTCCCCTTCCTCCACGACGACAGGAGCGGAAGAAGACTCGTCGTCACGCACAGCGTCTGTTTCTTTTCACTGTGAATGGCATCTCCTCTACGCGTTGTCGCGACCAACAGCAAGCGCATCACGCCCGCTTCATCATGAGCAGCAGCAGCAGCTGCAGCACCCCATAAACATTGCATCTGCGCGGCAATATCTCATCGCGAACTGTGGCAATGTTCGCTCTGCTCTGATATCACTTGAGCATTCCCATTCAAACAACGCCCAGCAGGTAGAGGTCACAGCAACAGCAACGACGACGATGGCAACGATGGCCTCTCTTGTCAAAAATGAAAGCCCCGGTGATGCCCGGCAAAGACACTCGTGGGAAGCTGAGATGCTCTCTACCAAGAAAATGATTCTGTCAGATTGGCAAGAGCAGCTGAAGACGACCTGTGCGTTTCTGGAAAGAGCGACACAGACAGACCAGTGCACGTCATCGATTGTGTTTTACCTGGACGCGCCACCCAGCGCAGAAGCCATGCTCGATGTGCTGTTCAGCTCTTGTGGTGGAGATATTCACGGAGGCGACGGCGGCATCACGAACTTCCCCTGCGCACTAGAGGCCTTTGTGCGTGACTGGCTCTCGCATGCACCGTACATGGTGGCATGTCCCTGTTGAAGGGCAGCTTGTCGCGTCGCTGTTGTTGTTGTGTTTTCTTTTTCGTGGTTATTTATCATTTCTTTTTCTTTTTCAACTTGCTTCATCTGTTTACAGACTGCTTTTTTTTCCCTGCTCTGCATTTTTTTTATTTTATTAGTTACTGCTGAAGTCTTTCCTAAACTGATCAAAGCGCTTTCACCTTCAGATGACACCAAACAAAAAAGGTGCACGCTATCAAAGCACAACAGCGTACACGAAAAGGATCAGTATTATTCTTGCTCTGTGTCCTCTCTGCTCCGTCTTCGTACTTGTCTATCTCTGTCTCTGACGCTCTCTATTTTCCTCTTTTTTTTCTCGCTTACACTCATGAACTGCCTCTATCTATCTGTCTATTTATCTCTATCTCTTTAAACGCATAGCAAGACTCCCTCTCTGCCTCTCTCTCCCAAAATCTGTTTTTATTCTGTTCATTTTTCACTCTTCTCCAGATCACTTTCTTTTTTTTATCTCTCTCTCTTTTCTTTCTCTTCTCGTGCGCGCGTGACGATATCAACGAGCACCCATGGCCTCAAGCACCGTACCTGATCACACGCCGTCTGCTGTACTTGGTCGTGGCAGCTTCGGAGTCGTGCGAGTGGGCTGGGTGTTCACGCCTGATCCCAAGGGATGTGGAGTGCACACCGCCATCGCACCCGCTGCCTCCTCGCCAAGTTCAGAACATGCATCACGTGCTGCTTCATCCTCGTCATCCTCTGCGTCGTCGCACATGAGCATTGAGGTCGCGCCGTTCACGAAGACGCAGAACTCCACTGATGCCATGCCGTTGGTGCGCACCAACGTATTCACTGTCGCCGTAAAAAGTATGCTTGTGCCGCGTGATTCGCACGCACTCGCCAGCTACGTGACTGACGCCTACCTTGATCAGCAGCAACAAGAAGGGCACCCACCACGCCCGCAAGAGTTGTTTTTTGATGCTGGCCGTCGGCGTCGTCAGCGTACTCTTTGGAATGAATTGTGTCTGCTGGAGCATGTACGCACGCACCCGCATCCCAACATTGCCCAATGCTGGGGCTTCAGTTTCCGATCTGCTCTGCAAGGCCAGACGTGGCACGATCCGCAACGCGCACGCACAGCCAGCCCGTCGGCATCGAGACGCGGCCTGTTGAGCTCACGTGCGGGGCGTGGCAGTCACACAGACCCTACGCGGACACGTACGAGTCCGTCGCGGAGTCGATCGGTGTCTCATCCCAGACTGTCTTGTGACTCAGCAGGGCCGACCACGACGCGTCATCGCGTTCCTAAAGCCTCAGCCCAACCTCTGGAGAGCCTTGCGATGGCGGCGGCACGTGTGGCTGGTGATGTGATTCAGCACACGCAGCGCACAACGCAGCTCGATCTCTCAAGGCTTTTCCCCGAGTCTCTCCCTGTCTCGGCAGACGCACCCCGTGCTTACAACACGGCCAACGGGCTCGTCATACCACGCCAACAGCTTCTTCACTCCCGCGTGGAGGCCGATGTTCAACACAAAGGGCGTGCCTCAACTGTCTCCTTTTGCGATGTGCCGTCCTCCTTCCTTCTTGATTGCGCGACAGAGGCGGAGGTGGTGCTGTCGCTCTGTTCGGGAGGTACGGTGAAGGACTACGCCCAACAACAAGCCACTACGCGGAAAGCGGAACTCTTCGCTGGTCTTCTGCGCAAATCGACGATGCCCATCACACACACAGACACGTGTGCCGAGACGCCCGCCTTCGCACGCGGACGCTGGACGTTGGCGGTGTCAGAGCGTTGCGTTGTGGCTCTTCTTGTCGCCTCCCTCCACGCACTTCACCACGTCCACACCGAGCTTCGCATCCTGCACCGCGATATCAAGCCCGCCAACATTCTCCTCTGCGTCGGTGACAGCGCGGATCAGCTTCCGCCGCCCATGTGCCCAGATGATGCGAACGACGACAAGACGGAGCCGAAGGCAACACTCTTTTGGAGTGACACACGGCCGTACCCTTCTACCCCAGCCGCAGAGCCCGCTCGGCATGCTGTTTTTCCTCTTCTTGTCGTGCCTTCCGATCGTGAGCCGCTGCGTGTGTGCACGCTTGAGCACCGTGTGCACACGCACACATCTTCCACCGCTGCACCGGATGCGAAATCTGCTCGCACTGTTGAGTTGCACTTGTTGGCACAGCCAGAAGCGTGGCGTGTGCAGATCGCGGACTTTGGCGTCTCCACCACGCCCGGCCACCTCCGCGCGGACGAGCGCGGCGTCGGCACGCCAGCTTTCATGGCACCAGAAGTTCGGCTGTGTCACGTGCCGCGCTGTCTTGTCGCAACGGCCTCACGTGCTGAGCCCACACAGCCACCAGAAGGCCGTGTGCCTCCAGGCGCGGCACTCCCTGCGAGAGACGAGCCCGATGACGTGGAAGCACTCACGGCACCGCTCTTCTCCGAGTATGATCAAGGTGCAGATGTCTATTCGCTTGGCGTGAGCTTCCAGTACGTGCTCGTGCGTGCGATTGTTGGGGCACCGTGCTTGAGCGAAGCAGCGCGAGAGGCACTGCTAGCCGCGTCCATGTCCGCATCGACGACGGAGACAATGCCTGGGTGTGGTGCCTTGCCCGCCGCCACGCACGCGGACACGGTAAAGCGCGTCATGGAAGCATGGGCATCCTCCGAGCAAGGCAAAGGTTGGGAGAAGCAGCTGCGGCAGTACCAGCAGCACGCATTGGGCACACGCTGGGTCGACGAGGAGGAAGAGGTTGAGCAAGAGGAAGAGGCTGCAAATGACAATCACGGCGACGACGGCAAAGCAACGCAGTCTGCGGTTGCGTCTCGCGCTCAGCCGATTCGTGGTGCGCTTTTTGTGGTACCTCGAGCGTGGCGATGCGATCAGGAAGTCCTCGCCAACGCGACTATTCGCTCTGCTGCTGCTGCAGCGCAACCGCCAGCTTCTTTTGTGGTGCCTCGAGCGTGGCGCTGCCATGAGGAGCGTCTGCATGGTCAGCGGGTCCGTTCTCGCAGCACAGCGCCGAAAGGGGGTGTCGAAGGCGAGGCACAGCCACGTCATCGCTCGCACGCAGAGACGATCAGCACCGAACACTCAACTGCTGCCGTCTGCGATGCCATGCACTATCTCTTTCAGGGCAGCACACCTGGGGCCACGCACTACAAGCGGCAGCAACGGCGCTGCCGGTCGTGCGGCAAGCTTCATCGTCATCTCATCGAGTTGTTGAACGCCATGACAGATCCCGAGCCAGCGCACCGGCCTGGTGTCTTGGACTGCTTTCGTAGCACCGCAGTTCTGGAGCAAGGCCAGATGGAGGTGGTGCCGGCTGAGCTCGATGGTCATCGCCAGCGTCATCGTCAGCACGCACACGCACAGCGTCAGCGGACAAGGAAATCTCTTGAAGAGGAGGCTGACTCGCAGGCCTTGTCTCAGCCTTGCGCCGCCAAGGCAACCTTGTCGCTGAACCTGCCAGAGCCTGCAGCCGATCTCGCACAATCACATGCGTCATGCGAGTCCGCAACGCCATCACGACCACCCCCGCTGCACGTGCCCATGTCGGGCGTGGCGGAGGCGACGTCGGAAAGTGAGCCTGGCACGCCATTACCGGAACGCACCTACCTCTGGCGCCCCCCTTCACTTCATTTCTTGAAAAGTAAAGAAGATGTGCAGTATTGAAAGCTACAACGGTGATCTGGCAGTGTTGCCTTTGCTATTGTGTTGTGTGTGTGTGTGTGTGTCTGCTGGGCTTTCTTTTACACGTCTCTCTCTTTCTCCCTCTCCCGCTTTCTACTTTTCCTGCTTGTTTATTTTAATTTGTTTTTACTTTCCTGCTACACAGAGCTCTAAGAAAAAAAAACAGAAAAATAGTCTGACTTGACAAGGGTGTGTAAGAGCGTATCAATAGTATCTCTACGATGCGTTTGCCCAGCCACGCATGCCAGTGAATAGCCTCCACCGCAGAAGAAGAAGTATCGTGTTACGTGTTGCCATTTGGAATGCACTTGTTTGCTTTTATTTATTTTTTTCTATTATTCGTCTTCTGTTGGTGATGTGACCCCATTTCTCTCTCTCTCTCTCTCCGTCTATTCATTCTTCCCTCCTTCCCTCTCTCAACTTCTGCATTGGTATCAAAGAAAGTGGGACTTGAATCTGCAAGAGAAAGCAGTGCAAGAAAAAGCCAAGAAAGAAAGAAAGAAAGAAAAGAAGAAGAACTATGTTTGGGCGCCGTGTCTTCGCGAGCACGCCCATCCCTCGCCAGATGTGGCACAAGCTGCACATCAACAATAGCGCTCAAGCCATGCGCATGCTCCCCTCCTTCGCCCCACTGGCATCTGTCGTCGGCACCTCCGCAGCTTTCCAGTCGGCTCTGCCCTTCAACGCACTCTCTCGCACAGCCGCGGCGGTCGGGGGCGAGGAAGGTTTGGTGAGCACCGATGGCGATCTGCTTGGACCAGATATCGCAGCGTGCATGGAGTGGGCCGCGTTCATGCTGCGAAGGTCATGCATTCCCTTTCACTGCGTATGCGGATGCTCTCCATGTAGCATGGCGGGAATTCTCAGGACAAAAGAAGGTCTGGCCATGTGATGTCAGCACACGGACGACGCCCAATCCGTCAAGGCAAAAAAAAACGAAACAAAAAAACGCAGGCTAGAAGCTGTGAGCAGATATCTTGTCGTTCACAATCTCTCTGCCTTCGTTCCTCTTAATCACAGATAACCTGGCAACGCGGGCCTTTGGCTCTTCATTGTCACACGCACACACGTGTGCAATGCGGAGAGGTCTTATTTTGCGGTGCGTGTGTTGTTTTGAAGGTAAGCAAAAAAAAAAAAGCGAAGAGGTGGAGAAGGGAAATTCAAAAGAGAGAGAGAAGCAAAACGTGGCCATCTGAGGAAAAGAAAAAGGACATCAATGGTTTACAGAGAGAGGCAGGAATGAGTGGGTTGCTCTACTCTCTACTTGATTTCTATTGCCCGTGATTCTCTTTTCTTCATGTTTGAACAGCAAAGACCACTTGGTTGGGTCTGTCTGATGCATTCTCCTCTTTCCTTGGCTGTGTGTTTCTCCTTTTTTTTTAATTCCTCTCGCCTTCTTTTCATTCAATGTGGTCTACGTTTGACTGTGATTAATAATCCTTTTTTTTTTCTTTCTTTAGTATCCCCGTGAGTGAATGACATGCGAGACACTTTTTTTCTTGGTCTCTTCAATGATTGTTCTTTTCTTTCTTTTTTTTTGTTTTGTTTGTTTGTTCTTTGTTCTTTGTAGTCACATGCTTACATATTACCACAACAACATCATCATCATCATAAACCGTAAAACAAAACGAAAGGGCTTCAATTACTCACGTTCAAGAAGAAACCGAACCGACGAAAGGCAGTATCGCAGAACATGGGTTCGCCACGTCGTCCTTTTCGCTATGCCGTAATGTGGTGTTGTGAACGCGCGGGGAAGAGATCCGTACAGGTCAAAAACTGGGTCTTGCACGCGTGACATCGCTGAAGTCGTCTCTTGTCTGATGAGAGAGAAAGGTCTCGTTTTCTTTTCTACCACCAAGGGCACTACAGTAACGAAATAACGCAAAGATGGAGAAAACAAAACAAAATAGTACAAAAGCGCTGTTGAAGAACGCGTCCGTAAAGGAGTGCTTTTGTTTGTTTATCGGAACGTTACCGCCTCTCCTTTTTACTTTAATCTCTCTCTCTCGGTATCTCTTTATCAATAACCTCCTTTGGTATGTATTCTCCCGAATTGAAACACGCATGTTCAATTAGTTGTACCCGAAAGAAGCATAGCTCTCTGTTGGTGTTCTCATTGCTTATTTTCTCTGTTGCTGTTGTTGCTGTGTTTTTTTTTCTGCGTGTGTGTGTGTGTGTTGGTGGCTACGCAATTGTCTCACTCTTTCTTTATCTCTCTCTCTCTTTCTCTCGATGTCTCTGACGTCACCAGTGCGCGTCACCATTCGATCGAATGTGGAGAATGGCGAGCAGCTGCCACATGCATCGGCTGTGTCAGTGCACACAAGCAACAGCGGCAACGACGCGACACACGCCTTGGCCGATGTGCCCGCGCCACCGCCATCACGCTGCTCTCTCGAGTTCGCCCTTGCCGTCGTGCCGCTGCTTTGTGTGATTGCGTACGGTACGCGCTCCACAATCTGTGCTTCCTATCTCGCCTACAATGACTATCGATTCATTCTCGAGAAGCCGGACAGATTCCTGCGCAAGTTGACGTTTGGCTTTGTACGTGGCTACGACTCTCGCGTGGACGCGCAGTGGCGCTCCTACGCGCACTTCACGCCTCTCTTTGTTGTCGTGTTCGCTGCTGTCGGGTTTGGCAGCCGTGCGCTACACCACTTTCGACGTCGTGAGCGCGTCGCGCTTGTCCTCTCGCAGCTGGATGAAGATGGCAACTCACGTGCGCGTGGCAGATTACCGCCGTTATCATCGGCGCATGGATTGGGTCGAGTACTCGGGCGTTGGTGGTCTTTGCCGCTCTTTCATGCCGTTGTAGGGATCATCTTCGCCGCCGTACTCCACGGTCCACACTTCATCTTTAGCGTCGTCGCCATTCTCGTGAACTATGCGCTCTTTAAGGTGCTCCATCGCCGCGTGCCATACTGGATGTTTGCGTCGATCATGTGGACCTTGCACGTGGGTTTTCTCTACATTGTGGAGGCGTGTGAGGGCTTCGAGAAGTCGTACTGGGTGCAGTATTTGCTGCCCTCCTCCGTGGATGTTGCAAGAATGGTTTTGCCGGAGGCATTGGCTGAGCGTGCGGTGCCGCTGTGGCCGACGCGCATGCGCTGGCAGCAAGTGGCACGTATGTCCACGCTGCGCATGATTGCCTTCGACTACGATCTCTGGGAAAGCTCGCACGCCCAGCACGGGGCACGCAAACGCGCGGTTCAAAAACATCGCGAGACGTGTTTGGAATGTGCGCAACTGCGGCGAGCGCATGGAGCGCCACGACCTGGGGCCGACGCACGCGTCGACGATGCGACGTCTGATGCCTCTCCGAGCACCACAAAGAACACGGCCTCGATGACGACGACCAGCAACAGCGTCAACACCCGCAGCGAGGACAGTTTCCACTCTGGTGATGGCGTGGAGAGCACATGGGATGAACGTCTTTCGTGCTACAAGTTTCGCACCGAGTACGCACGCGATCTGGGCGATTATAACTTGCTCAACTACGTCGCCTTCTCCTTCTTCGCGCCGCTCTACCTGGCTGGCCCCATGATGTCTTTTAACGCGTTTGTTTCGTACCTTAAACAGCCGACAAGAGCGATGCCAGCCCGCGTGATGAGCCGCTACATTGTGAACATTTTTGTTGTCTTTCTGCTCGGCTACACGCAGCTTCACGTCATGTACGTGCAAACAATGACTGTCGATCTCGCGCGGTTCAAGACGCTCTCCATTGATGCGCAGGCACTCTTGTTGTTCTGGTACTTGGCGTTTTTGTGGGTCAAGTTTGCTTTTCTGTGGCGTACCTCGCGGCTGTACGCGGTTTGGTCTGGCGTGCAGCCACCGGAAGACATGCGCCGCTGCTTCGCGGATACATTGACTATTCAAGACTTCTGGCGTGACTGGCATGGCTCGTTCAACTTGTGGATTGTGCGGTACATGTACATACCGATGGGCGGTCGCGCACGGATCCTGTACTCGCTCTGGCCTATCTTTTTCTTCATCGCCATTTGGCACGATCAGCGTCTTCACCTGTTCGAGTGGGCCGCGTTGATTGTTGTGAGCTTCATCGTGGAGCTCGCAAGCCGCATGCTCGCGGAGCGGTACTTGGTGAAGCCGGTTCGGCGCGCGATGGCAACGTTCGCCAGTGCCAGCACTGACTCTTATGGATGCTGTTCTTCTTCAGAACACGCGCAGACATCGCCTCGTTGGGCGCGTCGTGTGGCACGGCTCGCCCTTTCCTGGCGGCCCTACACACGGCAAATGACGTGGCGCGTGCTGCGGGGCATGGCGAGCGCGTACACGATTCTCTCTCTCATCGTCATCAACTTGATCGGTTTCCTTGTGCAATCACAGCGCAGAAAGGCGGGGCGGGCTAGCCGGTACGATCGTATGTCCCCGGATGGGAAACAGTCCGAAACAGACCGCACTGTGGCGCAGATTCTCTTCACCCCTGAGCACGCCCTGTTTGTGGTGTGTGTGGTGCTGGTGATGGTGAATGTTGGCATTCACAACACGTTTTACCGGGACAGGAATGGCTACCGCGAGGCGCTTGAACGGCGTGCTTTAGAGGTGGCTGGACAGCTAGGCAAATGAGGCGGGCGAAAAAAAATCGGTGAGGAGGCACAAAAGATCGAGGCAATTGTGCGCCAATAGAGCAAAGAGAGGTGAGAGAAGAGCAGCAAAGGGGTGGGGGATTGTTCTTTTGTCTGTTTTTTCTCTTCTCTTTGTCTCTTTTATTGTGGTTTGTGCATATCTTTCTTCCTCGTCTTGATGGTATTGCTATTTTTCGCCTCTTTCTCTGACAGTTCTTGTTTCCGATTTGTGTCTAGCGGCTCTTTCACACCTGGCATCAGTTTCACCTCTTGTTGTTGTTGTTTTTTGCTTTTTTTTTGTTTTTGCTTTTCCTCATTCAGTCTATCGGACTCATCTCTCTCTCTCTCTCTTCTCTTGCTTTCTATAGAAATGAGAACAGAGGTCAATGTTCACTATTTGAGCGCGTACATCCTCACGACCGAAAAAGAAAAAAATTGAATTAAAATCCAAAAAAAAAAGACATCTACTATTTCTGGAGAAATCTCTGGAAAAGTACAATAATTTGCGTCTGTTACTTTTCCCGTTCGCGCTTCGCCTGTTCGAATGACCGCAGTCAGCAAAAAATTAGGGTTTTTATTGTGCTAGTGTGAGTCTTCGTTCTTCCTCTCTCTCTCTCTCTCCCTTTTCCTCCACAGTGTTGAGCAACTTTTCACGTGGCATGATGGAACTGCGCGGGGTATGTCATTATTCCTCTCTTCACCTCATTTTGCGCTGAGTGGTCGCGTTGTGTGCATCTGACACTCCTCTCACATCATATGTCTGTCTCTTTTGTGTATAATCTCCTTCATGTGTATACCATTCTTTCTGTTTCCGATTTGTTATTTTAGTTTTGTTTCTATCTGTGGTTGTTGTCTTGTTGTTGTTTTGCTTTTTTTTTTTTTTACGGAGAACGAAAGACTCCTCATTGATTGATTTTTTTTTGTATTTATATATTGGTGTTCCTCTCGATGGATTCATCTCCGTCACCCAGAGGTTATCTACAGCGCACGCTGCCTCCACCGCCCTCAGCAGGACGACGTGAAGCGGGCACGTTCTCATCGCCAGGTGATTCTAATCGCAGCAAGGCATCTCACGAGCCTTCTAACAACAAAGATGCAATGTCACTCCCTTTTCTCCGACAGTCAGCTATGACATCGGGTGGTCCCGCTGCGGCGTCATCAGAGGCGATCGCGCGCGGTCTGCCTGTCCCCACGAGTGTCAAGAAGAACTTCTTGCCCAAGCGCTCGCTCGAGTACATTGTGTGTGCCTTATCGCTTCTCATACCGGTCTGCTATATTGGTTTTTACCAGATGACTCTTGTGAGTTGGGATTACAATAGCGTCATTAAAGTTAACTTGAAGCCCCCGTACGCCCCGTTTCGATGGTTTGGGAGTGTTGGCGTGGACGTGACAGACAGGCAATGGTATTACTTTGTGGTGGCTGCGCCGCCGCTGATGCCGATTATTTTTGTTTTTCTCGTCTTGACGAGATGGGCACGCGGCTCCACCATGTCGCGAACAATCATGATCGAAGGTAGTCCAGATGGTCTTTGGCACACGGATGACGGCAACGTCGCGGCCGTGGTCATCGCACGCGAGGCAGAAAATAGTGTTCGCAATAAAAGCCTTCAGGTCGCCGAGGCTGGAGAGGGAGAGGGGGAGGAGGGGGGAGATGACATTTATCGCATGCCGCGCAATTTGATTCGACTCCAGTGCACCCATTTGTGTTTTGGCTTCGCCATCGCCTTTCTGCTCTGCGGGCCTGGCTTCTTGTTTGGCTCTCTTCTCATGGCTGTCAACTACTTCGCCGTGGCGAGATTGCCGGAGAGCGTGCCATATCGCGTGCGTATGTCCATCATGTGGATTGGGCACATTGGTATGCTTTTTGTCAATTTCCACGCGGGTGGTTATCGATTTGCTTGGTTCGGGCTCAGCTTTTTAGACTCACTGTGGTCACCTGTGTTTGCGTGGACTACGCAGTACAACTTCTCAGTACTTCGCATGATTGCATTCAACAATGACTACTGGGAAGCCCGCACGATTGGTCACGAGCGTCGCCAGCGAACACTTGAGAAGCACGATCGCAGTTGTCTAGAATGTGCACAAATGCGAGAACGATTCCGCGGTGCGGCGGCACCGATCTCCTCTGAGTCTCTCCGTTGCTACAAATGTCGTACGGAGTGCTCACGATTCGTTGGTGAGTACAGCTTCATGGCGTACCTTGCCTACCTTTTCTATCCTCCTCTCTTCGTCGCTGGTCCTATCATCAGCTTCAACGCCTACGTCTCCTTCGCACACCACCCCGCTCGCAGCCAAACGAAGCGGCAAATTGTCAGGTATGGGGTGCGTGTGGCGATGAACATGTTGCTGCTTTTCACGTGGATGCACTACAATCACATCATGGCCTTGATCGCCACTGTGCCTGAGCAGGCTGGACAGATCTCGTACAAGTACAACAACGCGCTTGGAGAGACCGGCTTCGTGGCCACGTACAAGTCCGGGGTGCGTCTCTTGCGCTCGCTCGAGTTCACCTTGCAGATTCGCCTCGGTTTCTTAGGTTTGGCCTTTGTGTGGGCAAAGCTGAACGCACTGTGGAAGTTCTTTCGACTCTTCGCGCTGCTCGACGGTATGGACCCTCCTGAGAATATGCGAAGGTGTTTCTGCAACACGGTCAACATTCAAGGCTTCTGGCGTGACTGGCACGCCTCGTTCAACTTGTGGATTGTGCGGTACATGTACATCCCGATGGGCGGTGCCTCAAAGAAGTTTCTCTCCATTTTTCCGATCTTCTTCTTCATCGCCATTTGGCATGACATCGAGCTGCGCTTATTACTTTGGGCCCTCATTATCTGTGTCTGTTTTATTCCTGAAATTGTCATTACTGGTTTCTTTAGCTCGAAGCACCGTGTGGCGCTTCGGATTAAGCGCATGCCCGTTTACCGGTTGCTGCGTGTTCTTGGAGCGGAGTGCGGGATGCTCACCCTCATTGTGCCGAATCTAATTGGCTTTGTGATGGACTTCTCCGCGATTGGTGAATCGCTCGCCAAGGTCACGAACGAGATGTCGCCGCTGTTTCTCATTCTGACGTTATACCTCTTCTTCTGTGCGGGTAATATTGCCATACAGGACAGAGATCAGAAGGCGTACGAGGAACAAGTGCTGCGCCTCAACTACAACTTGGTGAATTGAGCACCGCGAGCGAGAGATGATGATGATCGACGTACAGTTGTGATTGTGATTGTGTCTCAGAAAACAAGTTGCCAACGGTTTTATCATTTAAAACAAAACAAAAAAAAGCAAAAAATGTGAAATGTGGGAAATATGGTGTGCTTGCAGTCCCCACTTGCATGCAGATTAATCGTGGATGTACATTGCCATGTTGCTTTTTTTTTTCTGTCTCAGCTCTTTCTTCATTTGAGCATCTAGATCGCTTTCCTCCTGATATTGTTTCGTCCTTACATTGTTTGTTTTGTTTGCTGTTTTTTTTTTTTCTTGGAAGTTCAGTGGCGGGTTCAGCTGCCTTTTTTGTCTCTTAAGTTTTGCAACAACATTCACCGTACTCTAAACACACAAGTACTGAGCAAAAAAAAGAGAAGAGGTGATATTGAATTGTCCACCCGCAAGAAAGTGTCGTCATCAATCGCCACTCGTGCCCCCCCCCCCCCCCACACACACACACATGCGCAGCGCATCACGGCCCTCAGCCGGTGCTCTCTCTCCTCAACATAGAGTCGCAAGTACCCCTAGCCATGGCTCTTCGTTCTTTTTTGAGGGAGAGAGTGACAACTCCTATCACCTTTGCTGTATCTCTTGTTTTCTGTGACAAATGCCATCTGCTCTGGAACTCACGTTATCTCTCTCTTTCTCGTTCGTGTCCTGTGTCAATCAAATGAGCTTTTTCTGCTGCTATTATTATTATTACTATCGGAGGAGTATATATTATTTGGTTGTTTCTCAATTTTCAACGGTAGCCCTGTCATTATTTTTTTTTGGGGTGCTCCCACGCAGCTGTTAACACGCGCACTTTTACGCGCTAAAAAAAAAAATCACACCAAAGTGACATCGAAGAAAAGAACGCAAAGCGAAACTGACATTTTTTTTGTTATTGTTGTTCTGCGTCAAAAAAAGAAGAACAGAAGAGATATTTTAAAAAGCGGAAGAAAGCAAAACAAATGGATTTTCGCACTCTCTTCCGCCGCTACCAGCTTGGTGATATTCTTCTCGCCTGTGTGCTCTACGTGATCAGCATCATCATCACCGTGGCGTGTGAACCGCACTGCCGCAGCTTCCAGTGGGATGACGCCCGCATCGCTAACCCGCCGCACGCCGACACATTCCCCAACTCCTCACTCGTCGTCATGGCGTTTGTCACGCCGTTCGTGTACATCATCGGCGAGTGTTTTGCGGTGAACGCGATTCAGCGCTGGACAGCCCCGCTGCGTCGTCGCACGGCGTCAAGCCCGGAGAACGCCGTGCGAATGGACACAGGTGCGGGTGGCGGCGTGCTCGACTCGCAGCCATCGTATGGTGGCAATGCGCAGACCGTGCCTGTGGTCGTCAGCGAGGCGGGCTCGAGCAGGACTGAACGAGCCGGCGGCGCCACGGTGGCCTACGCCTGGGTGCGGGTACACCTCTTCGCGCTTGCGCTGCAAGGTATTGTCATTGATGTCCTCAAGCTGTACTGCGGGCGCCTGCGACCCGACTACCTCTCTCGCCTCGCTGCCGTCGGGTACACCGCGGACACCAAAGGCATTCCGAGCCCGGTCGAAGACCCGCGCTTCTACTGCGCTTTGATGGGCAAGTACCCTGCGCTCAAAGAAGGGCGTCTTTCGTTCCCCTCCGGGCACAGTGGAGTCTCTTTCAGCGTGTTCGTCGTTCTCACGCTTTGCTTCTTCTCTCATTTGCGCCCGTTTGCCTTTCAAGGCAGCTTCTGTCGTCTGTGTCTCTCGCTGCTACCCTTGACGGTGCCGATCTTCTGCGCCGCCAGCCGTACGCGTGATAACAAGCACCACTTCTCTGATATTCTTGGCGGCTCGCTTATCGGCATTGCCGCTGCTCTTCTTTCGTTTCATTGCTGCTTCCGCTCTTCCGGCGGGCCCGTTGCCATGGTGCGTGCACGTGTGGAGAACGAGGTGGAGAACATGAGGTGGCGCCGAGCAGCCGAGCCCGGAGAGATGCAGAATTTGTCATCAAGATCGTCTCCGCCACCGCCGCTGTCGGAAGATGGTCGCAACGCCGACTCCGCCATCGTTACTTGGATCTAGGGTGACGAAACGAGCAGGAACAATGCTAATGTCTCTCTCTCTCCCTCTCTCTCTATCGCTTACTCTTTTTTGTGTGTGCGTGCGTGTGTGTGTGTGTGTGTGTGTGCGTACTTGCTAGTAACGCAAACGAGGGAAAAGCACAATTTATCCGTGATTCACTCAGAGGCGACGCAAGAATAGGAGCCTTCTTTGAGGCTGAGGTAATTACTATTTCGTTTGCGTTTGGTGTTTCTCTGCAGTCGTTGCTTCCTTTTTGTTTGTTTGTTTGTTTGTTTTGCTTTTTTCCACTACTTCTGATGTGTTACTTCTGTTGTGTTCTCACAGAAAACGAGTCTTTACTGTGGACCCAAATTCGATCGTATGTTATTCTTCTTTTTTTATCTCTGAAGTAAAACTTCTACAACAGCTCCGCGCTTCCATGCATGCCGTCCTTTCATCAGCGAAGGTGCACGGCACTTGTGCATGTTTGTTCCCACTGATATTGTTCACAGGCACGCACACGAACAAAAAAGGCTCTTCTTTGTGTGCATCTGTGTTGATCACATGTGCTTTTCTCCACGCAGCCTCTTTATTTCTCTCTCTCTCTCTCTCTCTTCGCTTCTCAAATATGCTCTCTGTATGTTATTCTACAAAACTATGTATCATTCACACTAAGTAAAAATTGGGGAAGAAAAAGAGAAAATCACAAAACAAAGGTGCGGACCGCTCGATTGCTAGCTGTGAGTTTTATTTTTGCTTTGTTGTTGTTGTTTTCCTCTAGGGTGCACACTAACTCTGACCATGTCCCTGAAACATCTCATAATCTCCGTAGTGCTGTGCATGTGTGCTCTGTCTTGCAATGCCCACAGTATACGCACTCCCGCATCGAATGCGGAGGACAAGTCACCTTTGCGAATGGGTGCACGCAGCGGCGAGAAGCGCACAAACAAGCACGTCATCGTCACGTTTGGGGTCGTGCTGGGTGTGTTGATGGCGGTCTACTGTGCCTTGGCCATCACAGCTGGTATCATGTTCATCTATTATTATCCAAAGTGGGTGACAGGACGCAAATCTCGGAGAAACAACTGATTGAGCAATGTGTGTGCGTGTGCGTTTGTATTATGTGATGTTGGTACTGTTGCTGTTTTTTTTTTATTCTCCTCACTAGTTCTTTTTTTGTTGTTTGGTTTTGATCTTGTCTTTTGTCACTGTTTGTTTTTTTTTGTCAGACTGTACATAGTTGATGTTCCAGTTCCGTTGTACGGAAGTACGCGTGTGCGTGTGTGTATCTCTCTGTCTCTCGCTTCCTTTTTTCCTTTCCTTTCCAGTATGACCATAAAGCAGACGATGCAGAATGCAAATTCTCTCTGTCTTCGTCTGCACAACACCTCTGTATGTTTTCACATTTCCTTTTTTCCTCTTGAGTTGGGGTACAGAGAAAATGCCAAGGCCTGTTCTCTCTTCTCCCTTTCTCACGTTGCAGTCGCCGCTGCGCATGACATGATGGAGACACTTTGTGATTGTTTTTTTGACTACCCACGCGCTCTTGCATACTTGCGCTTTCTTCTTCCCTTTTTGTTTTCTTTTTTTTTTTTATTTCAACATGGTTCTCCGTTGGAGTCCCAATACCCTCTTTTGTGAACACCTTCTCCTGGCCTTCATTTCGTCTTTATTGTGTATTTATTCGCTCCGTTCAACTTGATACATGCAACACAGAAAAACAAAAATAAACAAAACCAGTGAAGCTTTCGCTTTTTTCTCTCCGTCATTACACCGAATAGTCGGCAGCGCTTATTCAACCCTCCAAATGTCTCGCAGGACTACTGAGTTCTCTTTTGTGTTTGTTTTTTCTTTGCGTTGCCTTCATCTCTCTTCGTTCCCGTTAGTACCCGCTGGAAAGAGAAGAAAGACTGTGAATAAGGTGAGCTGTATTGTCAGATTGGCAACTGCAGTGTGCGCATTTGGCACGAGAGCAGAGAGACGCTCGTGCGCTGTTGTGTTTCTTATTCCTTCTTCTCCTTCATCATTATCACTCTCTCACTTCTGACACCTCCATCACCTTCCTTCTCTCTACTCGTCTCGCCAAAAGTGGGACTTCAATCTGCAAGAGAAAGCAGTGCAAGAGAAAGCCAAGAAAGAAAAAGAAAGAAAGAAAAGAAGAAGAACTATGTTTGGGCGCCGTGTCTTCGCGAGCACGCCCATCCCTCGCCAGATGTGGCACAAGCTGCACATCAACAATAGCGCTCAAGCCATGCGCATGCTCCCCTCCTTCGCCCCACTGGCATCCGTGGGGGGTAAGAAGCAGCCAGCTCTGACAAACAGCGCCTGTGCAGCCGCGATGTTGGGGAGCATGGAAGGAGCCGCGTTGGAGAGCAGCGCGCTGTCCGAGATGTGGGGCTTGGGAGATGGCTGTAACGCACTTCTCCTTCGTTTACTTACCACCTCGCTTGAGAAAGCTTTTTTATTAAGATTATGCGTATCAGGACTTTTGGTACAACGAACTGACAGTCCCGTGGCATATTGATATCTCGACGGGTTAAAGCGGCATTACACATTTGAAGGCTGCGAAGAAACCAAAAAAAAAAAAAACTGCCTCCAGAGAGCGCACGACATGTCTGTGTCCCATGAGTATTGCAGCTCCCTGCGGGATTCCTGTGGGGTGTCCTTTGCTTCCACCCCTCTCTCTTTTATTTGTTCTAGCTGATCATGTTCATGGTTGTAGGATTTCAATGACTGTAGGGAAGAGAAGGTGTGATCATCACCAACATGCCAAGAAGGAAACATAACAGAGGATTAGTGTATAGCTGAGAATGTGACTACATTCACCACACAAAAAAAAACGCACACACACTATGAAAAGTTAGCTTCGTAGAGCAGAAGAGAAAAGAAGAAGTGGGTTAATGTCTGTCTTTCTCATTTTCCATTCATTCATTCACACAGCAAAAACAATAACAACAACAAAATGGAAGTAGACGTAATGGTCGGTGGTCTGGCTTGTTCTCTCTTGTCACGACACAGGAGAAACATTGGCACGCAAGAGCACAAAACAAAATGCAAAACAAAGAAATATAGAGTGAACGAGAGCAGATTGTGGCGGCACTCTCGCGATTCTCTCCTCTCTCATTCTTGTTTTGTTTGTGTATGTGTGTGTGTGTGTGTGTTTGCGGTGCTTGGCGCTCACCTCTCATAAAGCAGTGTGGCAACCACTTTTGTTCTTCACAGACTGCCTCTAAGAATGTTTACCTAGCGCACAGGATTCAATTGCTGGGAAACATGAACAGCGAAGAGAAAAAAAAACAGAAAATCAGCAAACAGGGGAACATGACGCGCAAGCGCATTTGAAAACAAAAAAGGTGTGTTGTGATTACCGACTTGCATTGCTTCTTCTCCTCCATCACGTGGACTTTGTCCGTCTCCCTCTCTCCTTTCTTCCGTTTCGATTTGTTTTCTGTTACTATTTCTTTAGTCGCTGAGTTACTCGGCTGTGTCAACACTTTTCAGTCTATTTGTTTTATATTTCTTTGTGTGCGTGTGTGCCCTGTTGTGGTTGTTGTGTGCGATTCCTCCTTTACTACGTGTGGACTCATTTGTTGTTTTGCTATTCTTCTTGGTGTTTTGTCCATCTTTCATACCATCTCCTGTCACTACCATTATACACATTTGGAAGAGATCCACAGCGCGTACTTGTTTTTTTTTCTCTATCCCCACCTCTCCCAGCCTACCTGTATAGCATTCTTCATTTTTCTTTTTTTTTTCTGTTCTCATCGTTCTTTCTATTCCTATCGTCGGGACGTCCAACCTATGTATCGCGACTCCCAAGAAAGGCGTGAGGCTGATTTTCCTACGCCTCGAACGCACTCTCCCTCACGTAGGGATGCCAGTCAGCCCTCGTTGGATTCTTACTACTCGCTCGCGGCTCAGCGCCACACGCTCTCTCGTCTGCAGGACTTCTTCGCTTCTCATCGCTTTGACACGGAAGGCCCATACGATGATTTGTTTGTCGTGTTGTTGTCGACAGCGCGGCACTTGGTAGATGTGTGCAACGCGCAGGCCGCGCACATGGAGAAGCAGAGCGCAGCACTCGCCAGCCTTCAAGATGCACTCGAGAGGCGAGGCAGGCAATCTCCAACTATGTTCGCGGTGAACGTAGAGGGCGACGCGGTGGAGAGCCGTTTAGACGTCTTTGAGACGCGCTTAGATAATTTGACGCGGCAATGTGTGCGGCTCGAAGCCCGTCAGGATCTCGCGCGTGTCGCTGACGCGTCGTCTTCCATGCACGAGGGTGCCTCTGCTGTTGCTGCTGATGTCATTCACGATGAAGAAGCCCATAAATGGCGCGTGCAGGAACGACTCGACGCCATGGCAGACACGCAAGAGAGTGCCATACATGAGCTGCAACGTGCTCTTCGCCAGAATAGCAGCGCGACGAAGCGACTGCATGATGATCAGCGTGTGCACGCGGCATGGTGCAGTGGCCACATAGCCAGCATAGAGGCCCAGCTCGAGGCCGTCTCTCGCGCTGGTGCAGAAAGTGTCAAGAGGATCTCGCCAGAGACAGCCACGATTGGTGCACAGTCCACAACCCCAAAAGCCTCCGCTGATATCGTCACGACCGCCAAGGCCATCGCGAGCTGGCGAGAGCAGAAAAGCGCCCACCCTTTGCTTCATCCCGCCGTGCTCGCGCGTCTCTTTGGCGATGACGCCGCGGCAGTGCAATTCACAGAGAGCATTCAAGATCGCCTCAACGCGTTGGAAGCCCATGCTCGTGACAGCGGAGGTCGGCTGGCGGCCTTCGAGGCGCAACTGGAGGAGCTCCGCCACGGACACGCAGCACGCGCAAACCAGGTTGAGGCACGGCTGTCCAGCTCAGAGGATATTGTGCAGGAGCTCGCAGGGCACCTGGCCACACTCTCACGTGCCTTCGAGGCATTCGCCGCACGTGCCTCTGCGCCGAGTGTGGCTCGTGGGGACGAGACGTACTTGTCTGTGTCCTCTGCAAACGTGTCGACGCGTGATGCGCTGCAGCCCCCCACACGGCACGAACAGAGTCTGAAATCGGAAATTCAGCCTTGTGGTGAGCGGCCGAGCGCCCCACTCCGCACAGCACACCCCTACAGCCTCGCCCCGCACCACCAGACGGCACCGCAAGAGGCTGTCCAAATTGCACCGTCGCCAGCATCCCACATGGCGAGTCGCACTCCTACAGACCTTTATCCGGCACACGATGACGACGTGAGTGCACCGCAGTTCATGAGCAAGGCGAAGACGACTCATGAAGAGCACGATAAGCAAGAGGTACCGCAAGACAGATCGGCGTGGGCTGCGTTGAAGGACTGGCTTCAGCAAACAGCGTCTTCCCCTTCTCCTGCTGCTCCTGCCTCCGAGGCCATGCACGATGCCAGCGCGAAAGCGGCGTGGCAGCAGCTGCGCGATGCGATTCGCTGCGTCATCACTGAGCTTCAGCAGGCGCCGCTCGACGACGCGCAGACACACGACATGCGAGCGTCTCCCCCCTCAGCACACGCCTCCATTCTAGGTGAGATGGATTCGTTTCGTAGTAGTCTCGCCGCCGTCACGGATGGGCTCAACACGATCGATGCCCGTCTTGGGGTGCTGGAGACGTACTCGCCGCACATGTACGCCGTGGCGACCCGACCGCCAGTACTTGGCGTGGAGCTTGAAGACGTGCCAGCGCACCCCGAGGAGGTCTTTCGCTTCCCTGAGGGTCTTGGTGGCGGTGGCGGTGGTGGTGGTGTGCGTGTCGTCCGTGTCTTTGCCGGCTACCCGGCTAGCTACGCGGGTTTTGCGGCAGGTGATGTCGTTGTGGCGGTGAAGGGACACACCGTGCACAGCCGCGCCGAGCTCTTCGCGTGCTTGACGGCGCTGGCAACCGAGCACAGCGCGGAGTGCCGTGTTCGTCTTGAAGACGGTTTCTTGCGCTCTCAAGGCATTTGCGACGCGGGCGTGGATCTGGAGTGCTCCAAGACAGGTGCACGTCGTGCAGAGTCCACAAGGGCAGCACCTGCTGTGTTGTCGAGGGCGGGTCAGATTCAGTCTCTTCTTCCACGCCAGGAGATTCCGTTCATCTTGTGGCGGCAAGGTGAGTTCGTTGAGGTGTGCCTGCTGGTGCCACCCTCTTGGTGACGTCTCTGTTTGGTGTAGTGGTAGTTCTTCGTCATGGCAGAAACAAAAACAATAATACTACTCAAAACGAAGGGAAAAAAAGAAAAATAAACAATCACATTTGTGGCGAAAAGGTTACTCGTACGCTTTTGAACGGTGTGCGGCGCAACATCATTTTTTGTTGTTGTTGTTGTTTTAGACGAGGCGAAACTCTCCGTTGTTGTGCACCGTAGCCTTGAAGGTGTATGTCACAATGTGGTGGTGGACAAGTCTCTGCACGGTGCTCGACCTCTCTCTCTCTCTCAACCTGACATATCGGTGAATCCTGCGCGCTTCTACACGCACACACCTATTTCCTTATTGCTTCTTCCTCTCCTCATTCGACACGACGTGTGTGTGTGTGTGTTTTTGTTTGTTTGTTTTTGTGCAGCTCAAAGGGGTTTAGGCGTCGCCGCAACCTGCATGCAAATAGGACCTCTTGGAGACTCGCAATCGCATCGCCTTCTCTACTACGCGTCCTGTCTGTGTGTGTTTGAGGTTTTTGCACGAGTGGTATTCACGGCCATTCTGTCACCGTGTGCCTGACTGAAGTGTCTTTCTCCTTTGCAAGTGCCTTTTTTCTTTCCTTTTATAATATCATAATTATTTTGGTTGCTCTCTCAAGATAGTGTTCATTGCTTTGCCTCTCTCTCTCTCTCCCTTTTAACACATTTCGCGTTTGAACTACTATTAATGCGCCGATTCACAGCCATGTCGACGCCTGTTCACGCTGCTACCGCTGCAGGTGCCAACTTGTGCGCGACGCGAACGCATGGTCACTCGCACGGCGATGCCAAACACGAGCATGACCATGAGCACAGCCACAGTCACAGTGGCGGGTCTCACGGGCACAGCCACGGCACGATCGAGGCAAACATCAAAGGGCGCAATTTGTTTGCGTGCAAGATGGCCACCGCAGTCGGCGGTGCCACGAACGTCTTCTTTGGAGTCACCAAACTCTATGTCGGCTCCTCCGGCGGCTCGGTCGCGTTGATGGCTGATGGCTTTCACTCTGTGACGGACATCGCTGCTGACATCGTCTCCTACTTCTCCATCGCCTTCTCCGGCAAGACGCTGCCTCGCTGCCGCTATCCGTTCGGCATTGGTCGGCTCGAGACGTCAGGCGCTGTCATCGTGGCGGCTATTTTGTTCTTTGGCGGCATCGTGCTCTTGATCCAGTCCTTCGCGGCGTGTGTGCGGGATGTGGGGGTGTTTTTGGCCAGCCAGGGCGGCGGTCTGGCACTGGTTTCCTCCACGCTGACGGCCGCTGCATACCGATTTGGAGCGCCGCACAATACAACACTAAACGGCACCACCCTCAACGATCGACGCGACCACGCTCACGACCACGCCCACGACCACGCTCACGAGACACACGACGACAGCCCCGCTCTCCCCGACGAAGCCGCGCACACCGCTGCCGCACACGGGCACAGCCACGACGCGCACGGGCACAGCCATTTTACACTCATTGAGGTCGATAGCGCAACAGGGCAGCAAGTCATTCAGTGGTCCATGGTGGTGATCGCGGCGTCGTCGGTGGTGATAAAAGAGCTGCTGTATCGCTGGACGAAGCGTGTAGGGCTGCAAGCGGGCTCTCGTGTGGTCGTCGCCAACGCATATCATCATCGTGCAGACGCCTGGAGCGGCGGTGTTGCGTTACTTGGCGTGCTTGGTGCGTGTGTTGGCGTGCCTGGTATTGACGGGCTCGCAGGCTGCATTGTCTCGCTCTCGATTTGCAAGATTGGTTACTCGCTCTTCAAAGGTTCCGTTCTCGAGTTCTTCGACTCCCAAAACGTGGATGACCTGTCAGGTGTGCGTGCACAACTCCAGGAGTTCCACGTTTCCATCTCCGGCGGCACCATCGCGATGAAAACGGACACAAGCGGTGCCGCTGCGCCGTGCTGTGGAGCTGGTCTTGACACACCGTCAGCCCCCATCGCATCACCACCCAACCTCCTCAGGGCCACCGTTGACATGCAGCACATTCGTTTCGTGAATGTGTTTCTCATGCGCCATGGTCAGAACTATGTTCTCTACGTCACATTCTTGGCCCACGCAGATGTTTCTGCGGCTCAGCTGGAGAAGGCGACGAGCGTGTTGACCGCACTCGCTCGCAAGTCGTTGCCTGTGGAGATGACATACACAACAGTTCAAACCTGTCAAGACACGACGATACCAAAGGCAACCTATATGCGTGTGGAGAAGGAAACGAAGGGGGAGGGTGTGGATGAGGATCACGAGGCAACCGCGTGCAGCACCGCTGAGAAGGTTTCCTGCGCTGCCACGGGTGACGTGGTGAACGTATCTCTTGAAAAAATCATTCATGAGCATCAGCTCTTCCACGGATCGTCAGCGCCGTTGACGTACAACTGGGAGGCACGTGAACTGCGCGTCTCCAGCACACATTGCGATGACTGCCGGAGTGACGCTGAGTCTATCGCGAGCATGTTTCACCTTACTGTTGTCCCTTGTGAGTGATACGGCGAGATTGTGGATGCTCCTCAGAATGATGTGTATGTGTATGTGTGTGTTTCTGTTGTATTGTTTTTCTTCCTTCTGAACGCATGCACTTTTGTGGGGAGTGATTGGCTATTTAGTTTGTACTGTTTGGTGATAATGCGAATGGCGTGACTACCCGTGTTTTTGTTTTCCTGTTATGTCCTTCGGAAGATGTACGGCTATCAACACTGATATTGTTTTCTTCGCAATCCCAGCATTGTCGTCATGGTTGCCCACGACAAGATTTCGTTTTTTATTATTATTTTTCTGACTTGATAATTTAGCGTGGGACCCAAATAAACAGTAAGAAAGCATTTTGAAATGGGATGCGAGAATGAATCGTTCTGTTGTTGTTCTTATTCACACCTTTCTTTTTTTTTTTTTTGGTTCTGGTCTTCTCCCAGGCTGTGATGTGGCTGCAATGTTCTTCTCAACTTGCAGAAAAAAAGCGTCCACACGTGCTTTGTGAGACGACTTCTTTTTGTGTGTGTGTGGTTGTTGTTGTTGTTCTTTTTTTTTTTTTTTTTTGGACTTGCCATCTACAACACTCATGACTTTTTGTTTTCCGACATTACATATTTCTGTCCCTGTGCTTTTTCTTGTCCCCCTCGCCCACCCTTCAGTCGGTGCGCGTACAATGGACGAAAGTCATACGACGACAGTGAGCAGCGCGTCGCTATGGCGTGTGTGAAATAGATGTTGCCCGTTGCGTCTCTCATACGCCTTAGGCGCGTACCGGGCTCTGCGATCCATTCGATCTCTTAACATGCCCCTCATCACACACACACACACACACCTCGGCTTTTGGCCACTCAACATCACCCCCCCCCCCCCCCCGCCATGCGAATGCTCCTCACACCTCAACTTGTCGTGCTGCTGGCACACCCCTGAGTCCTACGTTGTGTGTCTCCAGTCCTTGTGCTTTATTGTTTCATTGTCTCCCTCCAAATCCCTCCGCACACGAGAGAAAGCAAGTATGCCGTCCGACATTCCTCGTCGCATCCTGGGCAGCGGTCCAGCAGCGCTGACGGTGTCTCAGCTCGGCTACGGCTGCATGGGCTTCAAGGGAGTGACCAAGGAGGCGCAGCCGGAGAAGTTCGCGGAGGGCGTGGAGCTGCTGCGCGAGGTGTTCCGCCTCGGCATCAACTTCTTCGACACGGCGGAGGTGTACGGCCCGTACAACAGCGAGATTATGCTCGGCGAGGCCATCAAAACAATCCCACGTGAGCAGGTGATCGTATCCACAAAGTGCGGTCTTTACAGTGACCCGGCCACTGGCTTGACAGTCGCTGACAGCCGCCCTGAGCGCCTGCGCGAATCCCTGGAAGGCTCCCTGAAGCGGCTGGGCGTGGACTACATCGACCTGTACTTCCTCCACCGCGTCGATCCGCGTGTGGAGCCAGAGGTGATCGCGAACACCATGAAGCAGTTCATTGCCGAGGGCAAGATCCGCCACTGGGGCGTGTCAGAGGCTGCCATTTCGACTGTTCGCCGCATGCACGCGGTCTGCCCGCTGACAGCCGTGCAGAACGAGTACTCGCTCATGATGCGTGATCCTGAGGCGCCTAACGGCCTCTTCGCCACACTCGAGGAGCTCGGCATCGGTCTGGTCTCCTTCAGTCCTCTTGGACGCGCGCTGCTGACTGGCGCTGTGAACCCAGGCACACAATTTCCTCCGGGTGATCTGCGTGCAACACTCCCTCGCTATAGCGGGGAGAATCTCGTGCACAACCGCCAACTCGTCAGCGTGATCGAGAAGTTCGCTGCAAAGAAGCATGCGACGTGTGCACAGATCGCGCTGTCCTGGGTGATGCACGCGAAGCCCTACGTTGTGCCCATTCCGGGTACCACCAACTTGGAGCGGCTCCGTGAGAACGTCGGCGCAGTGGGGGTGGAGCTCAGCCCGGCAGAAATGACGGAGCTGAATGAGGAGTCGGCCAAGATTGACATTCGCGGGGAACGCTACGCCCCTGCTGCCCTCGCGTTGATCAACCACTAATCGCCATCAAAACCCGAAAAGCACAATAGAGAAGGAGAGAAATTGTGCTCGCTCTTACGGCGCTCTTCTCTTGTCCAGACCCTATTATCAACTCAGTATTTTCTTTTTTTTTTCTTTTCAAACTATTTCTCGTAATTATTATTCCTTTTTCTCTTTACGCTTGTTGTGTTTCACGCCCTTGATCGAATGGAGTGTGGTGAAGCACGGACGGCGTCTCTCTGTTGTGTTGTCAGCAGACGCGCCCCTTTCTGTCCTTGCCGCCTCCACCGCATCACGTATTCCTCTTGTTGTCTCCTGGCGCGCATTGCTGCAATGCCCCTCAGTAACGCTACAATTATTCAGTGAATGACACAATTTCGACAATGAACGCAACACAAAGAAATGAGCAGAGCTGTCCTACTCTTTGGTGAAGAAAGTGCCAGTATTACTGCATCTGCATGTCTAGGCCCGATCACATCAGCCCTCAACGCGGCATGTCTTGTCGCGAGTTCTCTCCCTCCGTGGGGGTAGTCACAATCACCACGTCTCGTAATGGATTTTCAGCTCTCTTTCACTGACCCACAGCCAACATCACGCGCACGCACACACGTACTCAAACACACGTATTTTGCTTTTGCTCTTTAAATATCTATCTACGCAACCCCGAAAAAAAAAAACGCTGTCCGATACAGTTGCGGCACAGGACTCTACTCTTCTTCACAGTTTGCGCACCCAGCCGTGCTGTTATTTGCTCTGTGCCTTTATTGTCTTTTGGTCTGTATCTTTTTTTTTTTTTGGTATTTGTTGCTGCTGTTGTTTGCGCTGCCTTGGTTCGCGTTCACAAAAACGATGGACGGTGACTATGCAGATGACTTCGAAGTCACTGACTTCTATGATGATGATGTGGATCAGGTTGTGAACGATGCAGTTCTTCGTGATGATCAAGCGTATGGTCTGGCGGGTGAATCCGGCGCTGCTGCGCCGCGTGAGGACGGAGCCTTCCTCGGTGGTCAAGTAGATCCTGACGCGGTGCCAGATGTGATCACGGATGTGCAGGCTTACTTGCCGAACTGCGCACCCGATGCCTGTCCAGTTATCGTGGGGACCCTCGCTCAGGCGGATCTTGATGTGGGTGTTGATCTGCGCGAGCTGAGCTGCGCGACGCGCAATGTGGAGTACATGCCCAATCAGCTCGCTGCGGCAGCAACGATGCGGCTACACGAGCCTAGCGCCGTTGTTCTCGTCCGGAGCTCAGGCTCTCTCAGCATCACCGGCGCGGCAAGTGTCAGTGAAGCCCGACAAGCCGCTGAGCTTGCGGCTCGTATTGTCCGCAAGGCGCTGAACGTCACTATTCCATCATTCCGCTTTCGCATTCGTTCTATTATGGCACGCTTCAACGTGTGTAGTCCTGTTCGACTGGAGGACCTGTCAAGGCATCGCATCGAAGATCTTCCCATCAAAGGACTCGGCACCGTCTTCGGCAGCTTTGAGCCGGAGCGCTTCAGTGCGTGCCGATTGCGTCTCCTTGGAAGTGGTAAGAACAATGGCTGGTGTGTCAGCTGTCATGTGTTCGTGACGGGCAAGGTCACCTTCCTCGGAGCACGCAGCTTGGATGAACTCCGCTTTGCATTTGATGCATTCGTGCCGATTGTGTCAAGGTACCTCGGCTCTACAAAAAAGATCGCGCCGCCACCAACTGGCGCGTGAATGCACTCAAGAGCGCAACTACTCGGGATTTTTTTTCCTGAGGACGATAGAAAAAGGCAAGGTAACGCAACGATCGAACGCTTCCACGTGCGAATGACGCAAAAGAAAGAAAAAAAAAAGTACCCACAAAACGCCCCCGTATTGGCGTAAGTCACCTTGACAATGCAGGTACACGCCCACACACACACGCACACACACACACACACACACGTGAGTGCACGTATTGGTTCAGCCCAAAGTACACGATGCGATGCAGCTGTGAAGTCGCGAGAGGACTCTTTCTCGGTCATTTTGATCTTGCTGTAGCGTGTGTGTGTGTTTTTGTGGTTTGAAGGGTGAATCCGAATCCGAATGACACGTGCGTGTACGGTTGATGCGTGTTGATATCTGTGACATCAACTCGCTTGTTGTTTTATTTACGATATCCCAACACACACACACTCTCTCTCTTTCTCTCTTTTCTCACATCTCATGTTGGTATCGCTTTTCTTCTGACGTCGCTGTTTTCAGCAATTCACACTACACATTGTCACGAACAACGCACACACAACAACAACAACAACAACAACATAATAATGGCTGAATGGGAGTCCATCGCAAAGGAGTCGGAAGATGTTCTGGCCAAGCCTGACATCGCGGGCTGCCACGCAATCCTCACCAAGGCCTACGACAGCGGCAACCACCACCCTGAGATTCTCTGGCGTCTTGGCCGCTCCTACTACGAAATGGCGCAGGAACTGCCCGACAAAGCAGCTCGTGACCCCTATCTCAAAAAGGGCCTTGAGCTGTGCGAGGAGTCTGTGAAGCAGGACGGCAACAACTTCGCTTCTCACAAATGGCTTGGCATTCTCCTTTCGGAGCAGATCGTTGGTAACAAGGAGAAGATCGCGAACGCCTACGTCATCCGCGATCACTTCAAAAAAGCTGTTGAACTGAACCCGAACGATGCGACATCGCTCCACTGCTTGGGCAACTGGTGCTATTCTGTTCTTCAGATTGGCTGGCTGGAGCGCAAGGCGGCCGCGATGCTCTTTGGCGAGCCCCCATCGTCGACGTACGAAGAATGCCTTCAGTACCTCTTGGCGTCGGCAAAGGCTGGCGATACGATTCACAACGCGACGATGATCGGCGACGTTTATCATCAGCAAAAGAAGCACGACGAGGCCAAGACGTGGTACCAGAAAGCTCTTGACATGCCCGTCGACACGGAGCTGAAGAAGCGCAAGCACGATGAAGCAGCGCAAAAGCTGGCCAACTGCTAACGTGGGGGTCCTGTTACTAGCGTGAGGAGTATGAGGAAAAGAAAAAAAAAAGCAGAGCCGGGAAAAGAATAGCCGTAGAAGAGCACGTGTCAAATGAGGAGTGCCACGCTTGCAGCGGTGAGCATGCTGTGTTCCCACATTTGCACAAGCCCTCACAATTTGTGGTCGGCTTCCGTTTTCTTCTTCATATTTCCTTTTTTTTTTCTTCTTTCCTTTTTTTTTATGTGTTTCTCCTTCCTGTTTTTCTTTTTTTTTTTCTTCTTGGGATCAACGGTCGCTGGACTTCCGCTCGTCAATCGCAGCCAGAAGGCTTCGGTATGCCAATATCATGTCTTCCTTCTCGTCCAGGAGTGCGGGTGTGTCCCCGTTCTTCTCTTGTGGTTCTTGTGGTTTGCACATCCCACCAACAAATCGCTTTAGTCTCACTCTTTCTCTTGCGGTAGCGCGCCTTCGTTGCTTCGCGTCTTGCCAATTGTTCTCCGTCGGTGCCTTTTTGTTTTTTTTGTCTCCCGCGTGGTATGAGTGTTTGCTGGCGTACTGCGGTCTGCGCGCACACTCGTACACGCAGTGTCCTCCGCAGCGCCATTCAAACCTCAATCGTCTTCTCGTGGATAGCAGCGTCTCTCTCTCTCTCTTCCTTGACCTGACGTATTCTGACTCTAAAACAAAACAACAAAGCACTTACAACAACCAGACCTCTTTTTTTTTTTTTTTTTTTTGATTTGGGGTTTTTTTTTCACACTGCCACCTCAGCCAACAACAACACAACACAGCATCTCGACGTCGCGCCATGCCCGAACCGTGGAAGCCCATTGCCAACAAGCTAGATGAACTGGATAACGATGGTTTCGTCTCCGAGGCGACGGAGTACCTTCTCAAGCTGAACGAGCAAGAGCGCAGCCACCCGCAGGTTCTCTGGCGCACCTGTCGTGCTCTGTACCGGTCTGCGCAAGAGACAGTGAACCCGGCGGAGAGAGGCCCACTGATGAAGCAAGCGCTTGGTACGTGTGAGGCCTCGTTGAAGGCGGATCCGAAGAACCCGTCTGCCCACACCTGGACTGGCATCGTGCTTGGAAAGCAAGACGTCAGCACCAAGCAGCGGGTGGGCAACGCGATGATCATTCGCGATCATTTCGCGGAAGCGCTCGCCTCAGCCCCGCACGACCCGCTGACGCTGCACTCCATAGGTGTGTGGTGTCGCACGGTGTTGGACGTGAGCTGGGCTGAGCGCAAAATAGCCGCTGTCCTCTTCGGTGAGCCGCCCACGTGTACGCCAGCCGAATGCCTGCAGTACCTTCTACACTCCGCCAAGGAGGGCGACATGATTCAAAATGCGACGTTGCTGGGGGATGTGTACGTGCAGTACAAAAAGGACAAGCCCACCGCCAAGCAGTGGTATGAGCGGGCGATGAATATGCCAGTCAATACGGCTGCCAAAGCACGGATGCATGACGAGGCTGTGCGTAAATTCAATTCTTTGTGATCAAGCGAACACGCCAAAAATAAAATAAAAAAAGAGAGGGGGAGAAGATGTCAGAGAAAGGGCTCCCGGATTTGTCACAGGTTTCTTCCAATGTTCCTCTTAGCTCCCCACTACTTTATGTTGGTGTCCTCAAGGCTGTCGCCTCTCCTCTCTTTTTTATTGTTGTTGTTGCTTTGTTTTCCCTTATTTCGTTTTTTAACACTGTGAACGGTGGCTCACTGCCTAGTTGGCAGTCGGCCCTTTTTTGTATGCGTGTTTCGTTTTTTCTTTTTCTTCGCTCCTTCTTTTTCGGTTCGGCATTCTGTGTGTCACTGCTTTGTTGTTGTTATTGCGTAACCTCACTCTACTTTTCCTTTTTTTTTTAAGCAAAGAAAGAGAGAAGTTGTGCGTGATGCGTACAAGCACGTTGTCGGCGAGACGACACGTGACACAGTGACACACATTTGCCCACCAAAACAATTGATATCGAACATGTTTTCATTTCTTATTTTTTTCTCCTCTCCGTCAGCGTTTTTCTTTTTTCCTTCTTACTCGCGTTGTTTTATGGTGGTGTGCTCTCCTCGTCTCTTTTTATCCGTCTCGGCTGGAAAACTTGTGGCATCTTAATTCGGCTCAAATTCCCTCGCACACACAGCAATCAAAAAGCAGTGAAGGGGCACCTCTTCTCCCCACCACCACCGCTACTGCTTCCCTCTTGGTACCTGGTAGCAGCTGTTATGCTACGTCTCTGAAGCGAAAGCTTTCTGCTGGGTCCTGCGATGTGGTATGTGTGTGTGTCTGTTCACCGGCATTACACATCTTCTGTTGTGTGACACCTTCTCTCCCTCTCTCTCTCTCTCGCTTCATTGCCCTTTCTCGTTTTCTTTTTGTCTCTTTCTCCACCTCTCGATGCTACGCACCTCGAAGCAGACGTGTGTGTTTTCCTTCTTTTTATTCCGTTTCGCGCCACCCACCTGTGTTGTTTGTTTCCGATTCAGGCATGTCCGACGCCACTGATGCAGAAGCTACCCTGAACCCGGTTGTGGCTGTGCAAGCACCTTCGCCATCAACACACAACAACACTGAGCCTGCGACTCGAGAACCAAAGCCAAATGACCCTTACCTGTTGTGTGACCTCTGCAACGCTATCGTCTACGACGAAGCGGCACATCGTCAACACCAGCACGCTGACGTCGAAGGTCTGTCGGCTCACACTGCCTCCTCACCCTCTGTCCAGGCCACCCCTGCAGACGCGGCGACGGCGCTGGGTGAGTTCGTGTACCAAGCTGTGCGTGTCGCAGACCAAGGTGCGGGCATGTTTGCTTCTATCCAGAGCGCCGCCCGGCAGCTGCGCCGTCTTCTCAGTGAGACCCTGCAAGAGCACCCTGGTGTGTATCTCTTCGGGAGCTGCGTTTCGATGGGTATCTGGGATGGCCTCGGAGACGCTGACTTCACAGTGATCTTCCCAAAGCTGCTCCAAGCCCAGCGTGCTGGGATAGAGGCAGCAAAGGAAGCTGACCACGATGCCTCCGATGAGAATGAGAAGGGCGAGATTGACGACCACGCCGCGGCCGAGACGCACGTTGACCCGTGTGTCGAGGTGGAGGTGACAGACGCGGCGCTAGAGGGCACAGAGGTCGGCGACGGTGCTGCACATGATGGCGCGCCACAGCCAACGGCGCCAAGCGCACCGACTGTGCTGTCGGCGCGCAAGCAGAGAGAGATGGAGAGCAAGGCCGTGACTGACATTGCACGCAAGCTCCGTGACGCCGGATTCAAGTTTGAAGAGCTGGAAGTCCTGCCGCGCACGCGTGTGCCTTTGGTGAAGCGCCGCAGTGAGTCAAAGCGTCCCTACGAGCTCCGCCGCCTCGATGAGACGTACCAAGTGAACCTGTTTTTCCCCGGCTTCCATCTTTTCACGAACTTTCACCCTGGCAACTACGGCGCGACAGAGGTGAAGGGGGCTACGCGCAAAGGTTCTGGCAAGGTCAGCATGACGTTGGAGATGGCAGATGGCGCCGATGCACTGCGGTTCTTCAGCCGACGGGAAACACCGGGCATCACCAAGCAGTGGGCACTTCATCATCGGCTGCCGGAGATTTTCTCCATCGATTTTGACATTTCGTGCCGCCCGTTTGGCATCCGCAACAGTTGGTTTTTGCGCGAGTACTTGGCTCAAAATGCCGTCTTCCGTGCGGGCAACCTGTTCATCAAGCAGTGGAGCAAACAACGCGGTGTGAACTACTCGCGCCAAGGGTACCTCACCTCATACGCCATGTCGTGTCTCTGGATTTATTATCTTCTCCGCGCAGGTGAAGCTGTCTTTGTGGACCCCGCCAACACCCCTTTCGAGCCGCGCCGCGAACAGGAGGAGATCAGTCACATGCCCTTGTGGCCGTTCGAGGCGGGCTCGCCGGAGCACGCGGCGCAGTTGGTCCGCCTGGGCACTCTTGTGCGCGGCTTCTTCCGTTTCTACGCGACGGAGTTCGACTACGACCACGAGGTCGTGACATTGCGCCGAGATGTGCGGGACGCCTCTCTGTGTCTGACCCGCCACGAGCGACGGTGGGTGGAAACGGAAGGATTGGACAGCGTGCTTCTGCGAGATCGCTGCTACTACAACTTCTGCATCGAGGACGTTTACGAAGAGCTCAACCTTGGCCGCCACCTCACGCCTCTCAAGGTCGCCTGGGTGCGCTCGCAGTTTGCGAAGGGCCTCGCCTGCTGTGACACGGGCCTTTTCAGCGAACTCACACTCAACCCGTTCGAGGAAGCCGAAGAGACGCTGCGCGCGGAACTCTATCGCCACTTGATGGAAAAAGGCCCGTGTACCGTTGAGGACCTCCACGCCCACCTCCGCACGGCTGGGCAGTCAGCAGGCAGACACCTCGCCGCGTACGAGCTGCGCCACCGTCTTAGCGATCTGTGGCGTGATGAGTCGCTTGTGGCGTCCGACACGGCGACAGCCGTCTTCCACGGTCGTCGGTTTGACAACTCGATGCCACCAGAGAGCCTCCTCACGAAGGGCTTCTGGGAAGCCACGTGCACGTCGGATGTGGCGGAGCGGCAGACCGACAAAAATCAGGTGCCTCGACGCGTCGATGAGGAGGCCGGGTTTGTGCACCGCGTCATCCAGCTCGTCGATCCGGGCAAGGGACCGCTGGCGCGACCGGCGGCGGACGCGCTCACCCGCTACGCCGCGCTGAAGAAGGACTTGACGAAGCCCGGCGCTGACAGCGTGGGTATCGCCGTTCCTCTACATGATACACTCCGTCACCTCTTTGTTCATCTCTTCTTCTCCATCGATGACGGCGCGCGCCTTTTCAACTCCTTCGTCGCCAAGACCGCCTTCGCGGAGCACCTCCGGCTCGTTGCGATTTGTCTGGACGGCGCGCAAAGCACTCTTGGTGGCAGCCTACAAGGCCGCCCGACGACTATTGGCGCCAACGTGGCGAAGCCAAAATCACAGTCGAAGCGAGGTCACAACGGAAAACCGGATGCGGCGGCCTTGTCAGCTGCCGTGATGGCACAGATTGACCTTCGCAAGCTGGGCTCAGCGCAGGAAGCACTCATTCGGTACATCGTGACGTGCCCTACTTACGTCACATCCACACCAGTGGGTTACCGTGCAACACCGCAGTTGGCCGAGCACGGAGGGAGAGCCGGTGCCGAGGAAGGTGTGCAGCGGTCCAAGCAAGGCTACGCCAAAGCTCACTCGAATCAACGCCAGCCGCAGCACCAACGCAACGCGGGAAGGAGTCGCGCAGCACCGACCCCAGTTGGCGAGTCTCAGTAGATTGGTGACTCGCACCCACCCACGCATGCACGCACACGCAAAGTGGTGACTGTGTGCGACGATGTGAATACGCGTGAGGCTCATCACACACCCTTTGAGGTACTTTTTATGAATTCTTTCTTTGTTGTGGTTGTCTTCCGCGCACGTGCGGTAGTTTTTTGTTTTTTGTGCTTCCATGTGTGCCAAAGTGAGAGGCTCTTTGGCGTCACGTTGGAAGCACACTCGCGTGCATTATGAGCTTGTTTGTCTCGAATGGGAGGCGCTCCAGTGACAAATACAGACAGAAAAAAAGGCACACAAAAAGACATGATAAATGGAGCGGCTGTGAACCGCGTGGCAATGAGCGTTACTCATTCACTCTCCCATTTGTGGTGGGCTTCGTGAGCGTGGCGGGATCGTGAGAGCTCGGCAACGTGTGCACGTTGCAGGTTGCGATACATATATATGTGGGTGGGACAAGAAGACCAATTCACGTGTTGGTGCATGGCTTATTGCTGGTTGCATGTTTGTTCTCGTCTTGCTCCTCATCATGCTCTATCTTCTCCTATGGTGTGGTCTCTTTCTTGCTTGTTTGCCTTGCTCTACACGTGATACCCCAGCATCCTAGCTGGCGCACGTTAACAACCAGAACGAGAACTCGCCCTCTCTCTATTTCTCTCTCGCCCTCCATGGCCACACCTGACGAGCATAAGCACGCCCATGAGGCCGAGATGGTGTCACAGGAGCAGTGCACCACCGTCGCCACGGAGACGAACCTCGGTGCAAAACGGCAGGACTACATCAGCTGGGATGAATACTTCATGGGTGTTGCCTTCCTGTCTGCAATGCGATCGAAAGATCCTCGAATGCAAGTAGGTGCGTGCATCGTGAGCCCAACCAACAAGATTCTCTCCATGGGCTACAACGGACTTCCCGTGGGGTGCCCAGACACGGATTTCCCATGGGGAAAGACGAACTGCCAGGATGACCCCTACAACGCCAAGTTCTTCTACGTTGTCCACAGTGAGTTGAACGCCATTCTCAATTACCGCGGCGGCACGTTGGAGGGCTCCAAGCTCTACGTCACCCTCTTTCCCTGTAACGAGTGCGCGAAGGCCATCATTCAGGCCGGCATTCGTGTGGTCGTTTACGCCCTCGACAAGCACGCTGATACACCCGCCGTGAGGGCCTCTAAGCGCATGTTCACGGCTGCTGGTGTGGAGCTGACCCCGTACCAGCACAGCAACAAGCAGCTTGTGATCAACGTTTGACACACGCAAATAGACAAGCACACATAGACGAACACACATAGAAGACCCAGAAACGATGGAAACGTGCGTAGTGACAATTCTCGGTTTGTTTCATCCTGTTGTCGTTGCCATGCAACAATACAATACAATACAAAAACAACACACAAATAGCAGCACCTCGTCCACAATGCCGCGCACACCTTTAGACTACCGCAACCGGTGCTTTGTGCGAAGGCCAAGCCAGACCCCAACCCCCACCCAACGCACCCGCACCCGCCGCCCCATCCTGCATTCCACACCACTGCCTGCCCCTCCCCCTCCGCCTCCCCTGTCGCCCTTTGTGCTCCGATCACACCGCGCCCCTCCACACGTGCGCAGTCGGGGGCGCGGCGCTCCGCCTCCCCGCCGCGCACGCCAAAAGCCCCACCCCCGACGAAGCACAGCCCAACGACAGGCCGCACCACACGTGCGCACCGCCGGAGGCTCCTCACTTGGCGAGGGGCGGGTGTGGCGCCAGTGCCCTCCCCCTGCCGCCAGCTTGGTGGGGGCGAGCTGCCCCGCGCCACGCTGCGGCCAACCACGCGCACACGGCGCCCCGGGCATCGAACGCGGCAGGGTGCCCCGGGATGGCGCGTGCCAGAACAAAACGCGAGTCGGCGCGGCGTTGGGCGGCCGCGCCGAGGGGCGTCGCGTTATTCGGGTCGGTGCGCGCAGGGTGAGTTGTGCGTGCCTGGCCATCGCGCTCGAAGTGAGTTGGAGGGCGACATTTCTGCGCGGCATCCCGAGCAGCCGTGCAAACGCCAGGCCAGCCCCCCCTGCTGGGAATCTTTGTCGGCGGCGCCCGGTCCTCCCCGACCACGGGGCCCGGCAGTGGCCTGTGGGCCCGGTCGCCGCGTCGCCCCTCGGCCTTGGTGGCGGTGTTTGCTCGGGCCCGCCGCGTGCGGCACCCCCCTTCGTCTGTCGGTGGCTGGTTGGTGCCCGCCTGGGGCCCTTCTGGGGCGGGCACGGCGGTGCGCGCCGCCCCGGAGAACCGCCCCCCCCCCCCACCAAGCACCCCCGAAATGCCGCGCCACCCCACCCCCCTTGCCAAATCGAACCCTCTTTCTCTTCCTCTCACTCGTAGACCCTCCCCAGCTTTTGCAAACGATGTCAGCTAAGACTCACAGCTGCTTTTGCTTTAGCGCTGATACTACCAGCGGCACCCACTACGTCGTAAATGTTGTTGGGAATGACGAGGTCGGGGCACCAATGACACGGGCCATGGACCCAGTGTCCGAAACCTTTCTGGACGACCATGGGCTCGACAATCTCATTGTCCCCATCTCCGTTGGCCCCCCTGAAGAGCTCCCTGACAAGGATCCTTACGACTTTTGTGTGGACGTCGTTGTCCACAGTTGGCTCACCACGAAGGCTATAGGTCCCCATCGACTGCGCGAACATTTCGTAATGAAACTCACTGCGCTCTCTATTGAATGGGTTCTCCAGGAATGTGGTGCGCGTCTGGTTGAACGCACGTGCAAATACTTGGGCGGACCAATGTATTATGTTAATCCCACAGCAGCAGTTCCAATGGCGGACATGCTAAAGCAAGCAGCAGCGATGCTGAAAAAACAGCACGAGAAGCAGCAGTCTGAGTCATCGTCTGCGCCAAACGACTCTCCACAGTGCTTCAATATAGCATCTTCGGGGAGCGAGAGACAGCAACCACCCAAAGGTCCCTTGATCAGGGAGGTCATTGCGGAGCCGCTCATCAAAAAAGGGTTTCTTGTTGACAACAAGAAGCAGTTGTATGGCCCAGAAGGAAGCAACGAAGGCACGGGAAAACCGTACGATGAGCTCGCACACATCCCTGCGTCTCTGCGCGAGAAGTGCCACATCGTGGACACCCGCAATCCTCAACCAACTACTGTGTCGCTCCCTGCGAAGCCGGAAGAGGCACCTGCACGTCCTGAATGGACTTTACAGTCAGTCGACACTGTAGAGGACAAGGTAACTATTCGATTGCTAGCACCACCTCATATTCAACGGATGTCAGACGTTGACTTAGCTGTCTCAGACGACACTGTCGAAGTGGACGGGCGAAATATCAAACTACCATCTTTGGTGGATGCTGACTCCACAAAGGCAAAATATGTAAAGGCAACTCGGACTCTTGTGATTACTTGTACTTGCAAGTAGCGCACCGTGCTGGTGGTCTGACGATTGTTGCAGTTCCATACGGAAACTATTCTCTTAAAAAAATATAACCCGGCCAGCAGCAAACACCCCAAATAGAACAAAACAAACGTACGTGTCGCAATAGATCAACCCACGTGGGCACACCAGAACTGACACAAACACACACAGACGACTGACTCTCACAGGATTTGAGCACCACAACAGATGGTCTCTTTTTGTTGCGGCGTCGCTAGCCACACATCTTGATAAAAAGTTACCTTCATTTCTTGGCGCCCACACAAAACCAAAACTGCAACTCGTGGTGGGACTGTCCATTCTGTCCCTCTTCTGTTCCTTACTCGCTACTCCTCACTTGTCTGACCACTCTCTACTGTTGCGCATTCTCTCTCGCTGCTATCCATCTGTTCACGTGCACTGTATGTGCGCATCGCGTTGTTCTCTTGACTGGAAAATTGAATCACATAAGAGTGGAGGCGGTATTGCTATGGAAAGCCTCACCCCTATTGCGGAGCTTCCCAATGGAAAAAAGATATACAACATAAGAGGACAAAAATTCGAGGTGAACCCCCCTTACTCGCTCAGTAAGCTCATCGGATGTGGCGCGTATGGTACCGTCTGTGCTGCTGTGAATACTGGATCAGAGGAGAAAGTCGCGATCAAAAAAGTGTCACGGGTTTTTCAAGATCTTCGTGAGGGAAAAAGGATTCTGCGAGAGATGGAGATTATGACCAAGATCAACCACACGAACATTATTCGCCTTCACCATTTCTTTAGACCACAGGCGAAGGAAACGTTCGAGGACATTTATTTCGTAATGGACCTGTATGACACAGACCTGCATCGCATTATCAAGAGCCGACAGAAGCTGACCAATGAACATCACCAGTACTTTATGATCCAGGCTTTTCGAGGGTTGAATTACTTGCATGGGGCGAAGATCATGCACCGTGATCTGAAGCCCAGTAACTTGCTTGTGAACGCGGACTGCGCACTTGCTGTGTGCGATTTCGGTCTTGCTCGCGACGAGCAGGTGGAATCCACGAACGACCTTACACAATACGTCGTTACGCGCTGGTATCGTCCTCCAGAGGTGTTGGGGATGGGCTGCAGTCAGTACTCAAACGCCGTGGATGTCTGGAGCCTCGGGCTCATTTTTGCTGAATTACTCGTTGGTCGTACTCTGCTCGCTGGAACAGACTACATTCATCAGTTGATTCTCATTGTAAATTTGCTCGGTACGCCGAGTGAGGAAGACATGGAATTTCTAAGTCCAGAGGCACGCACATTTCTGCTGTCGCAACCCGTGAAGCAGCAAAAGCCGTTCAAAGAGCTATTTCCAATGGCGAACCCGGAAGCGGTGGACTTACTCTCAAAGCTGCTTGTGTTTCATCCGGCGAAGCGTTTGACCACAAAACAAGTTATCGAGCACCCATACTTTGTCAAGTTTCGCGATCCCTCTGAAGAGGCTGTTCCAGAGGATCCCTTTGTGTGGAATCATGGCGAAGACTGCACTGTTGATCAGCTGCGTGACTACTTATGGGAAGTCATAAACGCCAATTGCGACGAAAAAGCCCCTATGTGACGATTCACCGTGTGCACACACGACGAGACGAAACCGCTGCGTCTTCGCGGAGACACAAAACAAAATCGAAAACAAACAAAATATGAATTGAGTGAAACACTCATACAGACACGCACGCACTCACGCGCGGATGCGTGCAGAACACTGGTGATCTAGATTCTTGCTGTGCAATATTTCTGGCAGGACAGCAATGCATTATTCCTCTGTCATGCTGCTTGAGACTGCTCGGACGTCCCACGAGGTGCCCGAAGTAGCAGCATGGTTGCGAAAGAAACCATACATACGGCGTGAACCGGTTTCACCCATCTGGGAAATGAACAGAATCTTTAACACACAGCTTTTTTGTGTATACATTTCTTGTCCTTCTTCCTTCCTCTCTCTTCACATTTTTTCTCAAGTACTTGACATGCGTCTCAAGAGACCCAGAGAGCCGACAGCAGGTGAATGCTGCGGAAGCGGCTGCGCTCGATGTGTGTGGGACGTTTACTACGACCAACTGTCCGCATATGAAGAGGAACGAGCACGCCTCAAGGAGGCTGGCGATCTCAGTGAAACCGACGAGGAGGAGAGTGATGATGGGGACACGTCATCGACTTCAAGCGAGGGGATCAGTGATTATATCGGATCCGTTGTCGTAAAAATGCTGGACTCTTCAGCTTCGCCGAAAAATTCAAATGAAGCTGTCAGGGATGCTCTGACGGGTGGACAACTTTACCCCATCGTTCGTGCTGAGCTGAAGCGCTGCTCCGTGCCCGATCCGTCCGTAGACGATGGAACAGAGCCCATTTGCGTGCTTGATTTGGACACTCCCAAACTCAAGGACCCCCCTTGTCCAGGGGACATAGTGGAAATCCTGGCGCCAAACAACACGATGGCTGGGGAGGATCTTGTGGCATCGGTCTGCGAGAGGCTTCAGGTTGATCCCGAAAGTGTCTGTGAACTTCACCGGTCTCCATTTGTCCCTGAAGACCATTTCCCTCCATGGCTTCCACTCCGACAACCCTTGACCGTCCGAGCGCTTCTCACGTATTTTGTGGATTTGAGTAGCTGCAGCTACCTTTTGCGGCCAGTGTTTTTCCAAAGTCTCCTTCGCATTTTTAACAATAGAAATCGTGGTCATCAAGCGACACCCAATGCCACACAGCAAGAGGGGAGTGGTACTGTGGAGCTGCTGCGTGCGTGTGCTGATGAGACAACAGGGCCGCAGCTTTTCCGCACAATTCTGAACAAAGACCAACCGCTTTGCTATCCGTGCCTAGTAGATGTCCTGAACGTTTTCCCTTTTGTGCAGTTGCCACTCGACCGCTTACTAGAGATCAGTGGCCCGTTGCAACTCCGAAAGTTTAGTGTTGCAGGGTTCACAGCTGGACCGACGCATGAATCTGACACTGTGCAGTTGTGCATTCGCAGGATAACAAAACGTCGCGATGAACACCAACCATCGCTACTCGCCAGTGACGGTGACAACACTTGCCGAGAGCTTGTAGCTCTGCTAAATGGCGCTGCGGCCCGTCGTCACTCAAAAGGTGACTCATCAGCCTGGTTCCGCGGGCACACTTCGGTGCCACTGGTTCAGCAGGCAATGAGCGCCACCAACGCTGCTCTCCCAGTGCGGACTGGATTGGTGCCGCCACAACTCTACTTGGGTACGGCACAGTTTGGATCGTCGACCTTTGCAACTGAACTACGAAACGCGTTGGTTACGGTGTCACGTGTGCCTAATAGATGTGGCCCGCTCATTCTTGTTGGCGCTGGCACGGGGATCGCCCCGCTTGTTGCCGCCGTGAAAGAGTTGCTTCATCGGCGCCAGCTCGCTCCAGGTGGAGCAGATCCTTTCGCGTGCTGGGTGTTCTACGGCGCTCGAAGCCGCCACGAGCTCGTGTACCACGACACGATCTCGGATGCCCACAGTGCTGGTGCGGTAAGCAGGTATGAACACGCTCTCTCACGGGAGACTGACTCGCCAACACTGCATAAAAATGTTGTTGATGTGATGAAGGCCAATGACAGCGTGATTCGCGAGGGGCTGACGAGCGGAAATGGACAAATTTTTGTGTGTGGTCCCGCTGCTGTCTTAAGGGCTGTGCGACAGTTCATCGGCTCCACTCTCCTCGGCGAGACTGACGACGATGACAGTATTCGCGAGCAGCGTGTGCTTTTGCTGGAGGAGAAGCAACAACTGTTTTTTGACATGTGGAGTACTGTGAACATCTTCGACTGAGTCCCTTGGCTGACTGTCAGTGGCCTTTAAGATAAGACAAGAAAACAAATTGAAGAGCCCTGCCCATCTGCATGAGCGTATTACTTTTTGTATGCGTGCGCGAAATCTGCTCTCTTCCCAACTCCCCCACAAAGCGTCTATTACACTCGTCAAAACTATGGGCCATCAATCCGTTTCAATGCGATGTGTTGCCCAGTTTCTCCTCTTCTGATGACACTGCTTTTTCTTTCCCCTGCTCTCTCATTTTGCTCACATGCTCACACATACCACCCCCATGTAGCTGCCACACACCACGAACACGCAAATCAACACACCGAATGACTTCTGGCGGTGTTGTCGACATCACATCTCTCCTTCTGGAGATGAGCCCTGAGCTCGACGAAAGTGGGACCTACGTTTTTGCAACAGTGCCATCTGAGCTCCTCCGGGATCACTCGGAGTTCATCTGGGCGACAGCGGTTCCAGCCACTATCGCGTCATTCCGCGAAGACGAAGGCCTCACTTTGATTCTCCCCGAGTCAGTGTTTCGTAGCGGCATGATCAATGAAACCCCCATTCCCGCTCCCATCACATCTTTCTGGAACACCACCCTGGGACCAAACCCTCCCCAGATGCAGCGGATTACAATGAAAGTGCATTCGAGTTTGACTGCAGTTGGCTTTACGGCAGCTTTCAGTAAAGTGCTGACCGAGGCACACATCAGCTGTAACGTCTTTGCGGGCTACTTCCACGACCACATCTTTGTTCCTGCCAATGACGCCAGCAAGGCCATGGGTGTGCTGACGCAACTTTCTGCACAGAGCTGAGCAAGTTGGTGACTTCTACTGATTCACATGTTTTTTTTTTGACAATACTGTGCGTATTAGCCGTTGTTAAACGTAAAAATACCGAAAAAGAGCACCATGGCGAATAGGCGCCAGTACCCTGGGACGGTGTGTGTTTCACTCATCCACCCACGAATGATGGAGTGCAGGTGCCGACACGTTGCATATTGAGACATGACAACATGAAGTGCCTCCTCTACTTTTTGTTTTGTTTCCACAATGACAACGTTCACCCCTCCTCTCCTCCTTTTCGTTTACTCTGCTTTTGTTCGCTCCCTGGCGGCGAAGCAACCTTGTACACGCATTGTACTGTACCGCTCAAAATAAGAAAAATATACACCCAGACAAAGAGAAACCAGCCAGCACGCAACTACACACCCTATTCTGAGAACGCTGGACACCAATGGGCGAACCAAAAGACACGTATTTTCGCCGCGCGATTAACTGGATGTATGGAGACGAGGCGTACCTGCACAACTTCCCCTCCAAGGATGTCGGAGATAGACACATCAACGAGCTGCTGGGCCTCCATCCATATCACCCCTACAATCCAGAGTTGCCAAAGGAAAGCCCTTGCTACGAGCAGAATCAGATCTTCTACGAGTGCATGGAAGCTGACCACGTTGAGGGGTACGAAGTGTACCAGAAGCATGTCGCGTGCTTTGAACCGTACAAAAAAGACTTGATGAAGTGCCTGGCTAGGGAGAAGCGGAAAGCACGACTCCTCAAGGAGCAACAAGAAGCAGAGGGCACGGCCGCTGCCAACCAAAAGTAAGATGCACACTTTGACGCATAGAGTGCGCACGCATTCAGACACGAACGTGCAGTTGTGTCGACGCAAAAGAGCTAGTCTTATCATCATACTTCACAGAATCCTCAGTGGCGCACCACACAAAAAGAGGCACGACGCGCACGCACATCCACAGAAGAGAAGCCAAAGAAGACAGAAAAGTCCCCACACACGTCAGGATGCCAATAGCCGGTGGCTGTCTGCCTGCGTTCGCTGGGAAAAGCCTGCTTGAATGAGCTGGCAACCCCGCACGGTCCTCCCAACAGCCGGTCGCGCTGTCATCACAACTATATTTCAGGATTCATTCCTGATGCACACCAACTGTCTTCTTCTATCCAAGCATCCCTTTCTCCCATTTTCTCTCAACTTTCTCTCTATTTTCGGTTTCTGTGACAATTTGAACATGCTGCAACGAGGTGCTTGAGAACGCACATTAACACAGCAGCCACGCTCAGTCCACAGGGCTACGTCAATTTTTCTCACTGTCGTCGTCCTTGACCCACACAACCTCACTTTTTTCTTTTCTCTTCTTCCGCCTTTGTGAAGCAGACACCAGTGTTGACATTTCTTCTTTTGTTTTCTTCCTTGTTTTGTTTGTTTTTGCTTTCTTTCCCCCCCCTCATGGGCCGCAAACTAAACGCACAGCCTTTGCATGTTGAGAAGCCCTCAATACCAGACACCATGGCATCCAGTTCCATCGCTGTCTCTGCGACCAGCGAAAAACAAGATGCGTGGGAGGTTCTTTCGTTTTTTCGTCGATCAATCCTACGTCGGAAACCGTTCTCATCTGTAAAGAGAGAGAGCGCCGACGCATCCAGCAGAATACGGCCGAATCTGTGCTGCGTCACGTGCGGCACCCAGTTTACTGAAGCCACTCTGTCGACTGCACCAAGTTGCACACGAACATGCTCGCGCTGCATGCGACCGTGCTGTGATGCGTGCAGCACTAAAAAGCTGTTTGCCTGGACCAAAATTCACAGTCTGTTCAGCGAGCCGACGAGCCCTTCTCAACCCTCCGTGGATGAGGAAGGCACGCGCAATTTGGCACGTGACGGGGTGTCTGAGTCTCACCTGGAGGCCTCGCGCGGACCTGGCGCACATCACCACCGCAGAGTGGTGGTCTGCTCTCTGTGTGATGCACATCCCAACATCTTGCAGTGCTTGCCGCGGTCCGTCTGGCAGTTGATTTGGTGCTACTGCGAGTCGGTCAGCTGCCAGCAACTCCACCAGTTGTGCCACACAACGCAGTTGGGTGTTGTCCTGCCGTATCCATACGGGCGCTGGGGGTGGTCATCCTTCTTCCACGAACGCACGTTTTTGTCGAAGGGCGCGCATGGCAGTGTCTTCACGACGACCTTGCGTGACATCGCGCCGTTTCAACTGGCAGAAGCCGCGTACGAGGATGTCGGACCCTCCTGCAAGCCAAGGCGTCAGCCGGGGTGGTGGGCCACACACGCGAGGCAGACAGTTGCGGTGAAAACAATTCAAAAATCGCTCATCTACTCGCTCAGAATATGGCACCACGTCGAGCGCGAGGTCGAAGCTCTCCGGCGCTGCCGCCATCCTCACGTGATTGACCTCATCGGGGTGGTCCAAGGTCCCAGCGAGGTGTACATTGTGCTCCCCTACGTTGAAGGTGGTGACTTGTTTGACTGGCTCATACGGCAGCAAATACCCTCGGAGGACGACGTCGCCAGCATAGCCAAACAGCTCCTCACAACCCTCCATTACATGCACGAGGTGTGTGGTGTGGTGCACCGCGATGTCAAACCGGAGAACATTCTGCTCGAGAGCACAGGCGGCGGCAGTTTGTCTGTGCGGCTCGCTGACTTTGGGTACGCCAAACTGCTACCTTTGCCTGAGCGTGACAGCCCGGTGATTCGCTCACAGAATCTCGGATTGCCTCCACTGTCGCCTTCCTCGCCCACCACGTCGCCGGCAGGGTCGGCCTCACCGCACAACTCCCCGCTCATCGGATCGCAACGCAGGCGACGACGCACAGTCTCCGCGACCCCGTGCGGGACGTTGGGCTTCGCCGCGCCTGAGATCCTTGCCGCGTACAATGCCCAGAAGGAGATGGAGCGGCTACACCGCACCTCCCCGCTGACACCGCTCTCCCCCACTATCCAAGGCCCACAGACCTCTGTCGAGGCACTGATGCGAATGGATATTTTTGCCGCCGGCGTCACAATCTGTATTTTACTCACCGGCTGCGAGCCTTTTCACGGAAACTGCTCAGCAGAGCACCTACAATCGGTCACCGATGGAGTCGACTTTACGGGTCTGCAGTGGAGCTATGTGTCCCGCCCCGCAAAGCGACTTTTGAGTCAGATGCTGTCCATGCGGGCATCGAGCCGACCTTCAGCGCTGGAATGCCTCAACTCGCGCTGGCTCAAGTACCAGGACCAAGATGGACTCGGTGGCGGCATGGAAGACGGCACCTTTGTGCGCCTACCCCCACCCCTTGATGCTTTGCAGCGCTCCTATAGGGCTTCTGTGGGCACGCTCAAGAAGAACGACAACTGGATGTATGTCCAAGACGCCTCTGGCATCGTCAAAACTGTGCCCCGCCCCGCAGCCACTGAATAGCAATGGTGCGAGCGGGTCACCTTGTCTTGTTTTGTTTCTTTTTCGCCGAGCAGTCGCTTCACCCCCCCCATTTCCCTTTCTTTTCTTCTTTTCAAGGTCTAATTCGCACTGACCATTCTTCTCGGACTTTCTTCTTCTTCACTGTTGTACATCATCTCTTCAAAAAAGAAAAAAAAAGAAAAAAAAAGAGAAGAAGAAAACACAACACCAATTCTTTTTGTTTTCTTTTTTTTTGTTTTCTTCAAAGTCTCATCCTCATACGGGTAGTAAAACCAGTTGAGATATTCTTTCTTTTTTATATTCTGGCCACTCTTTCTTTTTCTTCTCCGTTGACTGTCTTTATCACTGTTGCTTTTCGTGATCCGCATTGGGCTCCACTCTCCAGAACAGAAACACTTTACTTTCTAACCTGAAACCAGAGCAAACCACAACCAACAAAATAAAATATACACAGTTTTTTTCCCTATCTTCTTCTCTACTTGTTCTGCTTTAAACCGTTTTGCGCGCCAAGATCTGCCTTTCAGTTGTTGTGCTCCTCTTTATCAAAACTGAACTAGCCTCTCTTCTTCAACGTATTTTCCCGGCAAACGTCAGATTTACGTCCTAGCACCTCGACCGCTGTTTTTCGTTTTCAACATTAGTAACATCAGAAGTTTTTTTCCACTCTGTTTGCGCATCTAGGTTCTGTTGTACCACCTTTTCTCGTTCTTTCTCTTTTTCTTATTCCTCTTTGGCCTTATTTTTCCCTCTTCTTTCCCATACCACGAAATGTTTCGTCGTTCGTTTTTTTTTTGCCCGATCCCACGGCAGTGCTTTCGCACTGCATCACCTTTACATTCATTTATTTACAATGCGGAAAACAACAACAACAACAACAGCAATCATAATATAAGTGCGGGCCGAACAAACTTCCTGTTCAAGTGAGAGTGGATGTCTGTGCTATATCGCGGCGACACACACTCCCCCCTCTCCCACAGACGTTAGTGACGCTAGCATCACCTTTTCTTTATGTTCTTACGCACGCCAGTACTGCGCACCTCCACACCTGTAGCCACTTCCTCTTTTGCACTCAACACGTATCTTGCTTTTTCTTTTCATGCTGCCCCCCCAAAAAAGAGCGAAGAACTCATTCGTGTCATTCTGTCCGTAGCACTCTTCCCCACTGTGGAGAGCCCCACCGTTTTCTCTCTTCTTTGTCATAGAACCACTGTTCACTTACAAGACCCTTTGTGTGTTGCAGGTCTCCTGTTAAACTTTGATCCTCGTTAGACCCCGCATTATATAGATACATCAAATAATCTCAGTGCTTAAAGTTGTTCTGAGTTTCTTTCACACACCACGAAGCAGTTCTTCTGTTTCTCAACGTTTTCTTCCTCTTCGTTCCTATTCTTGCCACATGATGACCTCGACAGACAATGCTGCCCCGCAGCTGACTCTTCTTTGGGGCACGTGGGAGCTCTGGTGTGATCTGCCGTCCAACGCCTCCACGTCAGTGAATGTGGAGAGCACGCGTAGCAACACCCACCTCGTCAGCGACGGGGACAACTGGCTAAACCAGGTCAAGAGCATCGGCTTGTTTGACAGCGCAGAGGGCTTCTGGGGGGTGCACAACTGCACTGTGCCCCCTTCTCGACTACCTCCGAACAGTTCTTACTATCTTTTTCGCAAACACATCGCCCCCATGTGGGAGCATGAGGCAAACCGCCGCGGGGGGAAGTGGGTGATCGCCTTCACACTGCCAAGCGCTGCTGTTGGCAACAGCAACCATGCCAACAACGCAGACACCGACAGCTTGCTGCCGGTCGATGTGGCCTGGCAGAGGCTGTGCCTGGCTGCTATCGGTGAGATGTTTCCGTGTGGTGAGGAGGAAATCTGCGGACTAACAGTGAGTCGAAGTCGCAGCCGCCAAGGGAAGACAGTGGGGGCAGCGGGCGTGGAGGAGTGGAAAGTCTGTGTGTGGACACGCAACGCGGAGGACGAAGCGGCGCAGATGAACGTCGCGCGATTCATTGGCGAGTTGCTTGGGTCGGACAGCTCCGTGTCGCAGAATCAGGCACACACCCACACAGATGGCGATGACGGACAACATGCCACGGACTTGTCTGTGAGCGATGCCTCGCCGACCAAAGCTGACGAGGGTGTGGAATCATTCGCAACACCGCTCAAGTCCAAATCCCTCAACGTGTCAGCTGATGGCGCCACACCAACCCCATTCAAAGTGCGTGCAGATTCGGCGAGCGCTTCGAAGCTCGCCATTGCGTACCTGGCGCACCGAGAACTGATGGAGCTGAAGCAGCGCAGACATGCGAAGGGAACGCCTGGAGGACTTGCCTTCGGCCCAAAATACATTTTTTCTGTTTAGATAAGAAAGACAACAGCGAGAGGAAAGAAAGAAAGCTCAAGAAGGATCAGAGCAAAGAGCGAAAGAGTGCACCAAAAAACCCGCCTCTCTCCCTTCATTCTCCCAATTTATTCATTCATAGATGCTTACATTCGCACATCTTGCCCTTTCTTTTGGAGTTTGCTGATTCTTTCGCCGGACACTATTCATCTCGTACGTACATACCTCATGAAAAAGAAACAAACAAACAAAAACACACACAAAACACACAGCACCGCCTCAGTTTTTTTGTTTAACACACAGAGCGCACACGGCGGAAAATGTAAAGACGCTGACTCACATGATTGAGAAACGCGCGGAACTCGTTCGTATTGCGCAATGAGCAGCAGAACACAGGCCGACATGTGATTGCCCATCGACAGATCTCCGCCGTGGTGTGAATGCCTGTTTTGTTTCCTCTTCAAGAGGAATATCACAATGCCCAAGAACAAAGAAGCCACACAGTCGCTACCTATCGCTTCTCATATCTGCTCACTTCTCACCCCCTTCTTCCCTCCGTTGCTTCTGTTGTCTGTGTTGCCATGCTTTAATCTCGCACTTTTGCCACGGTTGTGCACATGCGTTCTGATTTTGCCTGATGCAAGAGGGAAGGGGAAAGCTCATTTGGCTGTAGCTTCTGTCAGCTGGGGTATCGTCACTTTCGCCTCCGTGAGGTTGCTCGACGGTCGTCGTGTACGCAGATACGGCGCAACGGTCCCGTGTTCCTTTTTTTTTTCCTCTCTCTCTCTCTCTTTTGCCTATCCGGAGTCCTCCTCTTCGGTTTCTTTCCACGCAGCTGTACATGGCCCTTCGGCACCGATCTCGGGGCGGCCTTGGCTCACCCCTCCTCACGCTCGCGGCAGTGGTGGTGAATGCAGTCTGCTCAATCGGCACACTTGGTCGCAGCAGGTCGCTCTTTCTCTCTCTGGGCTTCCCGCTCCCAGGGACCGTCTCGGCACTGCAATTGTGGACCACAGCCTTGGCGCTCACCGTGACAGCGCTGACCGGGCTCATCACGTTGCGCCGCCTGCCTTGGATCTACGTTATTCCCGCTAGCTTTTGCTTCGGAGGCGTTTTCCTTCTGCAGAACATCTCGCTAATTCACAATTCGCTCCTGTTTCACTGTCTTCTGCGACCGGTAGGACTGGTGTTGTCCACCGCCATCACACCGCTCATGTACGATGAAAGCTGTGACCGCGCCCCCACCCACGGGAGGGGATTAACTGGCTTGGTTGCATGTGCGTGCGCGCTCACTGTCATGTCCGTCGACCCACAGCTCAACTGGCTTGGTGCGTTGATGGGCGGCTTCTACGTGCTGGGCTCTGCGCTGCATGAATCGCTGCTCGTGGCCATACAAGCTGAACTCGGCTGCGACTACACGCAGCTCCTCGCGTACATGGCACCTGTGGCAGCAGTGTGCCTCACATTCTTGTGCCATGCCATCGACGACCTCGGGAACCAGCCCATGTGGCCGAGAGGGCGAGCGGAGTGGGAGCTGTGGGTAGTGTGTGTGTACGCGGGTCTTATCCCGGTGAGTGCGCATGTGCTGACACGCAAGCTCTCCCCGCTCGGGGTTCAGTGGCTGGGGCTGGTGAAGCTTTCGGTGATGTGCTGGATCGGCTATGACCAGCTCCGTGCTCAGCACGACTGGCGCATCGCCGTGGGGACGTCGCTCTGCCTTGTGGCCCTCGTACGCTACACATCACCAGCTGCTCTGCCCTCACTCGTGCCACGCACCGTCGCCAAAGGGAAAGGCAGCTCTGAAGAGATTGCGGAGCTCGTTCGTCCGCGTCGCGGCACAGATACCACTACTGTTGTTGGTACCGGCACCGCTGGCGGGGAGCCGTAGAGCATTCAAACTGCAATACGCCAGCGAATGGAGTGCAGATGACTCTCAACGACAATACCTAGCTCACACACATTTGCTTTCACTGAGCGAAACAAAGAAAAAGAAAAGAAAAGAAAGTAAGAAAAAGTGTCTGCGTGAACAGAGCAAAAAAAAAAAAAGAGTGGGTGCTATCCCCCATTTTTACGATTTTGCATCGTTTTGAGGAGCTTTACACTGGCTGAGAATGATCCGGACTGACCCTCTCTCCCTCCCTTACTTGCTGCGACATGACTGTCACTCACATCATCCTTACCACGCCCCTTCTCCGTTTCTTTCTCATTCTTGCGATGAATGCATTCACACACACACGTCACTCTCGTTCCGTCATTTTCCAGAAAAAAAAACAGAACGGTGACCGTAGTTAGTCTTCGTCATTCTTTTTTCTCTTCTCTCGTGTCGTTTTGTGTGCCCACATTTGCAAATGCTGCTAAGTCGGGCCCGGGCCCTCGCAGCTGGTGTGGTGGGGCGTCACCCAGTTGCGACCGGTGTGCCCAGCACATGCCGTGCCACGGCTCTGCTCACCAGCCGGCGTGGCCTTCACATGCCCCCAGGTGGCGTTGACGAGCCGCTTCCGCCGAACTTTGGGCGTCAGCAAGGCAAGGGTGAACTGAGCCACACCAACCTGCGCACACGGAAGCAGAAGCGCCGTTTGCTCAAAAAGCAAAAACAGCAATTGCCGCTTGGCGCCTTGAAGGAGCGTGGGCAGGCGGTCTTGCTGGCGAAGATTAAGCGAGAGCTGCTGGCTCTCGGTCAGCGCTCGGAACAGATGCTGAAAGGGCCGCGACAGCCGACCATTCGTGTCCTCAACGGAGCAGGAGCAGGAGCAGGGCCCGCAAGCAGTGCTAATAACACCGGCACGGGTGCTGCTTCGCCCGTGCCGGGAAGTGCTGCGTACGCTCACCGTCTCTGCGCCACACAGGTCGCGCACGAGCTCGTCGATGACGCCGCGAACGGCGAAGACGAGGATGACGATCGAATGGTGGGCCGGACCCTCTCTCAACGTGATGCGCACCACCACGCCGACGAGAGACCATACCCATCCACAGCTGTTGGCACCCTGCTTGACCAAGACGAAAGCGTGTCGCAAAGGGCCAACGCCCACTCAGCGGTGTTCGCCCTCAACACACCAGAAAGGTCTGCCGTGGAGGAGAGACACCACCGGGGTGAGGACCGCTCCACTGACAGTCTGATGGCCAGCGCTGTGGAGAGCCACTGGCAGGACTACCGCGACGGCGATGCGGCGGCAGACGCGGCGGCGGCGGCGATGGAGCGACGCTTTGCTGTCTCCCCGCAAAGCAACATCCTCGGCAGTGATCTCGATCGCCTCGAGCGGGACATGCTGCGTGACTACCACCAGCAAGTCCGCGCTCAACCCCCTCTCGACGCCGTGTACGCTGAGTTTGGCGCCGGCCGCCGGGGGAAGCGGATGCTCTGGGAGCCCTCCTCGTCGTTTGAGAAGCTCAACGCCGCGGACTTTGCCGTCAACCGTGCCAGCGAATCCATCTTTGGCGACTATGACAATCGCAACTTGTCGCCGTTCCACATGTACGCGGAGGCCTACCGTGAATCGCAGGCAGACACGCGCCGTGCAGAGATGACACGGGCCGCACGTGAGAGAGCCAAAGGTATCAACTACACCCGCCCGATTCCTGGTGAGACGCACGAGGCGGCCTACACGCGGGATCAGGACGACGCTCTGCCAGCCGAAGATAATCCTCACTTCCCCACCTCTCGTGGCGCCGAAGAGGCGGCTACGGATGCACAGCGCAGGCCAACCCACACAGTCCCAGAAGCCCTGGAGGGTGACGACGGCATTGGCAGCTCACGTGATCGTGTGATTGAAGTGGATGCCCGCCGCGATTACAAACCCCAGCTTATCACCACACAACCCGCCCTCACAACACCGCCCCCACTTTCCTCACTGAGCACGACCACAGCTGATGACGCCCATCGCGATGACGGAGACGCAGATGAAAGCCGTATCCTTTACGACGCGTACCGGCAGCGGCCAGCTGACACGCGACTTGTGGAGATGCGAGGGGCGGACTACTGGGATAATTACGACAACCGGCGTGCCATCGAGGAACGTGCGGCGTTGCGCGACGAGGCCTTTCAGCAGGAGAAGCTGCAGCAAGGCGCGATGGACACGAGCGAGGTTGAGTACAGCATCAACAAGGTGCGCAAAGAGACGTTCCTGTACTTCCAAGCGCACCCCATTAACGAGATGATTCAGGAGCCGTTCGTCCGCATTCGCCGCGTGCTGCCCAAGGGTGGGGCTGAAGGCATCTACTACAACCCCTTCGATCCATACCAAGGCGAGCTGAACTTCTCCCCCCCACGTCCCGACGCACCCACTCTCGCTGGAGGGGATGCGGAGGAGCTACCTGGCACAGAGCTCGCTGGCGAGCGTGACGAGGCGACGGCTTCGACGACTGCGGTTTCGAGCACAGAAGGGTCGCCCCTGAGCTTCCACATGGACGCGGATATTCCTGTTCAAGATGCGCGGCGCATGGCACAGGAGCTCGGCCTCGACCTAGTTCGTATTGGCGCCGTGTACTCGCAGAAGAGTGATCGCCGCATTGTGGCCTTGTGCATGCTCGCTGACCACCGTGAGCACATGCGTGATTTGATTAAATTCAAGATCCAAAAGCTCGGGGTCCAGCCACCACCGACGAAGGAGTGCATTGAGGTGCCCTTCACGGGTGGCATCCACCCCCACGCCATTCGCTTCAAGGCTGTCGGCGTGGCGAAGCACCTGCTTCATCGCCACGCTATTCGTCTCAATCTCACCAAATTCGGCACCCCGCGCGAGGGCTTCCCTGTTTTTCAGTCCATCCTTGACGAGATCAAGCGGCAATGCGTGCGCCTCAAGGCGTACCACAAGGCCGGTGAGATCCAAGCCAACTACGATGAGATTTACTGCTTCCTTTACCCCTCGACTGGCCGCTCCCCCAAGACCACCGTCGACCACCCCACACCGGCTCAGGTCCGCGCGGTGCAGGACTTCCGCGTTCTCGAGAACGAAAAGGAGATCTACTTTGACGATCTGCAAGCGAAGGGCTCGCAGCGTGAGCGGCTTACCTACCTGACCAAGCTGGAAAAGGGCACTGCGTGGGCGGACAAGGACGAGGGCATGTCTCTGCAGCGCCAGCGTGCGCTCAAGGTGATGCTAGGCTACTTGCCAAAGGGAAACAACGAGCTCTACGCCGCACGCGGCGATGTAAACATCCCTGCGCCTTTTCGCTCGAGCCACCCCACCTCCGTCAGCAGCTGGTCTTCTCCCCAAGAGTCGAATCTGGAGCAGGCCAGTCGTGGTGCGGCCGCCCTGGGCAAACGCGCGGGCATGCCCATCAGCGACATGCACGACCTTGGCGAAACGCCGGAGAACCCCACGCAGCTGGATCGTTTCTACTACCGTGTGCAGGGCCCAGCACTGGAGGTTGGCGAGTTCAAGGAGGCACTCGGCCTGAAGGACAACCGCCGCAAGAGGCCTCCTTTTGCACCAGGCTTCGCCACGCTCGGCATGAAGAACGGCGGTGCCTCCGAGCAACCCCAGTGGGAAGCCACAAAGTAAAAAAGAAGGTGCCATGTCGATTGTGAGAAAAGGAGGGAACGATTCATGTGCGACGATAACACACCGAACGACAACCCAGTTGGTCACGGCACTTTTTCTCTTTTGTTTTTTAAAGTCTCTTTGATTCATCGCTTCCATATGCACTGACTTTACTCACAGTACTAACGCTTACACCCACACAGACACATAAAAAAAAAAACCCCGCTGCGCAATATTTGACAAAGATAGAGCACTAGCGCTTGATCTGTACAGCAACCCGTCTCTCACATCCTCGTTCTGCAAGAATGGGCCTTTGGTTGGGCAGGAACTTGCCTCTCTTTTTCTTTTTCTTGTTGATGCGGCCATGTGGACGAACGCCAAACCTCTGCTCACCTCGGCCCTTCCACCTGGCATATCTATGCCACCTCGTTTCGTCTCACTTTCTCGACGATGCATATGCTCTACTCACTGCTCTCAATCACTGCTCCGTTCTCTCTCTTTCTCTCTCTCTCCTCTGTTTCTCGTGACCACGCGCTCTACATGAAGTAAAACAGCGAAGCGCGCAAAATCGTTTCCCCCTTTTTTTTGCTTCCCCAAGCTCACCATGTTTGGCCGACGCGTTGCGAGCAGCTGCCCGATCCCCAAGTGCATGTACACGCGTCTTGGGATCAACTCTGCCAAGCAGGCATCGCGCATGCTCCCCCCTCTGGTGCCCATCAGCACTCTCATCGCTCGCTCTCTCGGCGGCGCGACTGGCACGTTCCCGGCGATGGTGGCTGGCAGCGAACTGGCCTCAGCGGACATGATGTCACCTGTGGCGATTCTTGCGTCCCTGGGACTGACGCCGCAGACATTCCTTGGTGCGATGAACGCGAACCCACTTCTATTGAGAATGATATCTGATACAATGTGCACTTATAGTGTTATAAAAACACTACCTTTTCACACACAAGCCACCAACACCGCTGTCACTGCGACTGCGATGTGCCAGTGAGGTGATACGCACACAACGTGCACCTTTCTTCCCCCTTTTTTCTTCTCCCCTCCACAGATACACCCATTCTGTCGGCATCCAACCACTCCTTTGATGAAATGAAGGACCGAACAGAAACTGCCTTTTTTTTTTGTGTGTGCTGTTCTCGTCAACTTTTTTTAGCATTTAGATGCAGACGTCAGTTGTTTCCTTTTTTTTTTTCGCCTTAAAAAAAAGTGTCTTTGGAGGGACGTTGCCACGCATCACCATCTGTGTTTCTATTCTCTCTCTATTGCCTCACGCGCGAAAAACAAAAACAGAAACAAAACAAAGAGTGAAGCAAAGTGAAAATGAGAAATCTGTTGTGCAGTCGCTGTCAAATGCCGTCGATTCTGATGAACATTCTTGTGTCACATTGACAAGTTGAAATTGCCAATGCAGAGAAAACAACATAATACAAACAACAACAACAACAACAACAGCAAGAACAATCAACAATACTTTTTCCAGAAGAGGATTGCAAAAAAAGAAGAAAAAAACCGACAAAATAAGAATGAAAAACAAAACAAAACAAAAAGGGTGTGAAGCCGCGCATGGGTGCATCTTGTGTGCTTTTTTTTTCCTTACTCTTTCCACAGTCGTAGTAACAACACTCATCTCAACAAACAACCGCAAGAGCAATTGCAAAATACACGAGCATATTGCACAACCATCACGACTGACTGCACAAAGTTGATTCCCGAAAATGGGAAACGCGTGTGAGGCGAGCGTCAAACAAACGGGAAGAAGTGACGTGCTATGCGATGACATCGGAATAGCGAGATCTTCTACGGACAAAAGGCTCCTCAGCGCTCAAATGCCTTTCTTTTCGGTTTGTCCTTTTATTTTTTTTTTGTTTTCTCAACTCGGCTGATGAATAGCCCTTGTTGCCCAACGTCTGAGTTCTGCATGTGCACGTTCGCTTGAATCCATCCATGGATTGACCGTTATCATTGACTGTAATCCTCCTTTCCCCCCGTCATATCGTTCTCATTTTGTGCGCCTTTTACCAATTTATACAGAGGCCCTTTGTTTGCTTGTGACCCACAGGGAGCTCATAGATTTTCTTTTCATATTCGCCTCTTTCTTTTCTTCTTTTTTTTGTCTTTACACAATAGACGTTGACTTACTCACACTTCTTTTTTTTCTTTCTTTCTCTTTCTCCTCTTCCCATTCTGGAGTCACTGACAATGTGGCGCTCTCTGAACGTGTTCACCCAGTCGAGGTCTGCTGCTTCACAGACACTATTTGAGGAGGAGACGAGGGATGAGAAGGCTGTGGTTGTGTCTGCCGCGCCACCCCCTAGTTTCCAGGTTGATGTGGCTGCGCATGCGAACTGCGTGCGCTCACTTCAGCGCCGCCCGTCGCCTCCGCTATCACCGCGCGCCTCACCTCAATTGCACCTCTCAGCGCCTTCAACGCCGCGGCACACCAGTCCGCATCCCTATGCCCACGTCGATGCCATCAACGCTCTCATGGGTCAGCTTCTCGATTGCCACAGCCTGACACAGAAGTCAATGCCTAGCACCACCATCGCTTCTTCTCCGACTGTCGTGACGCCTGCGTCCCCCGCAACGCGTGATGCCGACCCACTGACACAATACACGGACTGCCTTGAAAGTGTTCTGGGAAATGGCGCTCAAGAGGAGAGCCGTGACCTTGCGTTACCAGACGCCACGGACCCTTCTTTGCAGGACTACACACAGACATTTGTCGCTGGGTCCGAGAGTGGGCTTAGCCAAGGCGTGAACATGCCGCCCCCCTGCACGCGAGCAGAGCATAGACTCATCCATCACGAGCAAGCTCAAAGACAAGGCATTCTCGCCACGGAGTCACACTGCTGGCGTACTCTGAGCACCACCATCGCGTACGTGAAGCGCACCGTTGTGAATTGCGAGAACACGCGTTTGATGCGATCGTGGTCCACACCATCTTTTCCCGAGTCTCGTGATGCTAAACCTGCTCTCCACACGTGGCTGCGCATGCATTCATGCCAGTCGAGCTCCGCCTCCGCACCCGTCGAGCATCCGTACGCAGCGGCCTCGTCTCCGCCACCGCTCCCGCGGCCTCGGCGTCTTTTTCTTCGCCCTCTGCCACTTAACACGGACTTGGCCACGAAGTCATCGCCATCACCCGCTGCGCCACAAGCACACGCACACTCCCCATCGCCAGCACGACCACCTCACCTCTCTCGGCAGAAGCCGCTCGTCTCACCCCGCCGCACAGCCGCGTCAGATCTCTCACGCGTGCTGCTCTCTCCACCTGCGCCCCCGCAGCGCACCTCGCCCTCAGATGGCGTAGGGGCGTCGCACACGCACACCGAGAACACGGCGCCTGTGACGTGGGTGCCTGTGAGGCGCGATGCGAGCGGTCAGCTGCGCGTTGCGTGGGGCGCGTGGAACACGGCGGCGTCCGCGTCTGCGTCGACCTCGCCCTGTGCGTCGTCTCTGCTGTGTGCCTGGCCGGCATCACCTACCACGCTCGACCAGGACGAGAAGGACCCCATGATGGATCTCTCCGCGCTCTCCGCGCTTGAGGAGGCCGACGACGCAGAGCACCTCGACACAGTGACGTCACGCTTCATCACTGTGTTGGGGCGGCAACGATGGCCACTGTCACCTCCTGCGCCGCCGAGAGCTGAGCCACGCAGCGACGACAACTTGGTCCTCCGTGTGGAGGAGAGCGAGATCAGCGCCTTGGATATTACCGGGGAAGGCGAGGATGACGAGGCCTGCGACGATGGGAGTAGCTCTCCGTTCTCCTTCAAACACAGGACATACTCTCCATCGGTGCGCTACTACCACGGCACCGTTATCCACTCGCTCT